>OX393550.1:47616939-47716939 GCA_947650365.1 Chamaelirium japonicum
AAGATGCGCTTATTCTACTAATGTGTTTTTATATAAATAAGATAAAGATTGTTCAATTGGTTATTAAGGTACTTAAACTGGCCAATTCTTTTATAATTCACTCCTGTTTCTAGGAGTGGTCAATTCTCTCGATATATTTGTGTGTTTGAGATGTCATCTGTAATGAGTCCTTTGGTTATCAATATAACTCAACATCTTGTGTAACCCCTGATAATCCTTTAGAAGTGGTACCAGGTGAATACAGTAACCAGGCACCTCCAGAGGAGTACTAGGAGTTATGTAAGATAGTTGACTTTAAAAAAAAAAATCTTGACGGTTGTGATGCCCTTAGTGCCATGTGGTGTGCATCCGCGGGCTCCCGTTTCCAACTATAGGTTGCTGTAACCGTAGAAGATTCGATCTCACTTAAATTAGACAACAAATGTTTAGTTGGCCATTAGGCAGCTTAATTTTTATCCGTTTACTAGGATTAGGCCCAGCGAAATGCATGGGCCTATGCAGACATCATGGTTATAAAAAATATGTAAGGCTAATGATTACTTAGGAATCTAATTTATCTGACTCAAATCATTGTGCTTGAGAAACCATTGCCCCGATAAACCGGTTAATTACTTCAGAGTTCAAAGCATAAAATATATAAGGCTAATGATTTCTCATTCATGGAAGTATGTAAAACTTAGTCTTGATAGCAATTATTTATTTAAGCAATTGCTAATCTAGAGCAATGCATGGACGGTTGTGATGCTGCTAGAAGCATTGAATTTGCTTCCCTTTGAGAGAGAGAGAGAGAGAGAGAGAGAGAGAGAGAGAGAGAGAGAGAGAGAGAGAGTTGGTGCGTGTGTGTTTGGGACGGGCGGATCTATCATAAGCTTGTCCTGTAAAAAAAATACCTTATCCCAAGCCAGTCCCAAATCTATATCAAGTTTGGAAGAAAAATTTCAAACTCATTCCATTTATATTAGCGAAACCCTAAACCCGTCCCATCCAAATTATACTACGATAGGACAAATTAAAGCAAGTTCGATTGTGTTTGAACTGAAAAAAAATACCAAAATGGTAGAAAATAAATTCGTTTTAACTAAAAAATAGGTTAATGCTATATTGTTTAGTAATCAATATATTTAAGGAATGAAACTTTGGGATTATGGCAAGTGAACTAATGCTAATGTATATGTTAAATTGTTAATAGATATTATTAGATGTAGTGTGTTAGATACCATGTTACGAAGAGAGAGAGAGAGAGAGAGAGAGAGAGAGAGAGAGAGAGAGAGAGAGAGAGAGAGAGGAGAGAGAGAGAGAGAGAGAGAGAGAGAGAGAGAGAGAGAGAGAGAGAGAGAGAGAGAGAGAGAGAGAGAGAGAGAGAGAGAGAATAGGTTTGGGGAGAAAAATTCTTGTATTATCTCATTAATCTCAATGTCATTACATAAGACTACCTCTCTTTATATAGAGAGAGAACGCACACCATTACGTTACCACAACCGAGGTGGGACTAATAGAATACTAACACACTACATCTAATAGATATATGTATATGTAATGAGTAATACTATTCAGCCCGTAGGTGTTATCCGAATTTGGCGGCCCTGAAGGATGTGGTAGCATGCAACTGGTGCTGTTAAAGATTTTAAAATCGCTAGTGGGTTTCAGCCACCAGTTGCACGTTGCCACATCCTTCGGGCCGCTAAATTCGGGACAAACCTTCGGACTGAATAGTATTACTCATATGTAATCGGATCGGGTTCGGTGCGGCCTAGAGTAAACCCAATTCCGTATCAATTGATTGAGTTTTTTTCAAACAATCTTAAACCCATCCAAGCCCATTTAATTCTGTCCAATAAGGACGGGTCGGTCGGGTAAACAATTAAACCCGTTTAATTGCCCTTCTAGTATGGATGGATTGTATTAACACCAACTTAACAAAAGCCCGAGCTTGTAGAGAGGGGCCAACAAACATATATCTGAGGGCTTAACGTATATCAAACTTTACTATTGTCACATCACATACCTATGACAGTCTATAATCATCAATATTTTTTAATTCTTTCCTTCTCAATTTGTTTCATCCATGTATTCTATTGGCTTCTTTTCAATCATCATACACGTTTTTGTTTTGAGAAATGCTATTCAGCCCGAAGGTTTTTTTGATTTTGCTGACCCGATTGACATGGCAGCGTGCAACTGGTGGCTGAAACCCACTAGCGACATTTAAGTCTTTTACACCACCAGTTGCACGCTACCACGTCAATCGAGCTGAGCGGAATCGAAAAACCCTTCGGGCTTTCCCATAAAAGTCCCAACATTTCAAGTGCACCATTCTTTCCTCTCTTGTGAATTAGTTTTATTACATAATGACATACACGGCATGGATTTGGATTGGATCGGGCTGCTTTTATAAGACCCAAACCAAACATGGTCTTCGGATAAATGAGCTCAAAACCAAACCTGACTCGAATTTGGTCGGGCTCACCCCACCCAATTTGAAGCATAGTATCTAGCTTCCGCATCTGAATTCTACAAGAATATGATCGGCCTTGAATCAAACCCACAAAACCCCTTCAATATGAAAACTTCAAAATCAAGCAATTAAAGAAAATTCAACTTGACTTATTAGAAATGAAAGAAAGAAAATTCAACTTGACTTATTAGAGCATCTCCTAAGGACTCCCTATTCTTTCCATAATATTTGGGGAGAGATGGGGTCCCTAAAAAAATAGGGAACCAAATGCCACTTTCTCATCTCTACAAATTACCAAATGATGAAAACCATTGTGTTAAATCATCTTCAAATAAAATAAGAACAACAAGATTAACTCAAACATATAAATTCAAAGCCCTCAAAACCATCCAAAACTGACCCAATTAGTACCCATACTATATGTCCAATTATAGCTCTTATGAATAGCTACTATCAGGTCAAATTAAAGAATAGGGATAAAATTGTAATTGTATTTAGTTTAGGGTTAAAATCGAAACCCCTAAACCCATCTTTCCGGAAAAATCCACCCCCGACCTTGTCGATTGGTGAGGAAGTTGTTGGCCATCACTGCACGTAGCGTCGAGCCCACACCACATGGCATGCGGTATGCCGGTCGACCACGACGCGAGGCACACATGGCTGGCCACGACCAGCGACACACCGAGCCGGCCACGGTGGCCTTGTGGGACTCACGCACAACCGACCGCCATGGGGGGGCGGTCACACCGTTGTTGATTCACACGGTTTGTCAGTCGGCGAGATTTACAGAGCAGCGATGCCACATCTCATAGGTAGCCCCGAACGGTGCCGCCGCACTAGGATGCAACGCTGCCAAGCCTACCACCTCCGATGACGATTCAACCCAAAAGGAAATGAGGAATAAGTATTGCTCTGACGCCAGTGTAAGAAATCACCATTGATCTCTTTAGATTCGAAACAAACAACGTGATAGATTGGATCAACAACAATAAGCGGAAGTGATGAAACTTATACCTATAGTGGACGATTTCATGATCCATACGCTAAACCCTTTTTTTTATTTTTGAGATCGTCGAGTGTCTCAAAACCTTTTGGGCAATGACCCATTTCAGGTTCGGACTAATCCTTACGCCGGGTTTCTCCTTTGATCACAAATAAAGACAAAACCAATTTCTCATAGCTAAACAAAAATAAGAGAGAGAGAGAGAGAAACGTCGATAGCTAAACTAATTCTTTGGCCTAATAGATCCATATGATTAGATGTAGGACCAGGATTCATCACTTACATCACAGTTGTATGGATTTTGATTGTTCATTAAAAATAAATCAATCCTTATCGACCCATCCTTGTTTGGCCATAAACCAACAAAGAAAACCCACTTTTTCACTATCTCGCCCTAGATACTTCCAAAAATACTTAAAAACCCTTGCGGATTCTTCCACAAGGACAAAACGCAGTGCTACTGCTTTTACACACACGACAAATCGTGGGTCGCAATGGAGAGGTCCCCTGCAACGCAACATTGAGAGAAAGCCACGGACGCCCCGATCAAGTCGGGGAGAGAGAGAGAGAGAGAGAGAGAGAGAGAGAGAGAGAGAGAGAGAGAGAGAGAGAGAGAGAGAGAGAGAGAGAGAGAGAGAGAGAGAGAGAGAGAGAGAGAGAGAGAGAGATTTTATATATTTTCATCGAAACTGAAAGAAAATGTTACAACTTACAACATTAACCCAGACAGCCAAAAGGGGGGAAAATAAAAAGTTTTTTCCACTTCAAAAACTAAGAAGAGGAGAGAGAGAATAAGGGATAATTATTAATTAATCTGTAAACTAGGGGTTTATTGTTAGATCTTGTAGATGATTAGAAAGCAAGGGAGGACAGCACGCGGGTCGAACAACAGGAGCTCCTCCTGTCCGACACGCACGGAATCGCCCTCCGACTCCGGATCCGACTCGTCCCGGACCCGGCCCGCGATGACCCGGCAAACCAGCATCGCCCGACGCCCGGCTCCACCGCCCCGACTATCATGTGCCGCGCCGCTCCCGTCGAAGGTGCGAATCCCCGCCACCACCCTGCCCCCCGGGCGCGCCACGGGGCAGCAGGCCACTCCGGCGTCGTAGACCGCCTCGCCGTCGCGGCCGGAGACGGAGGGCGCGCAGTGGAAGCGCAACATCTCATTGCCGTCGGCGGCGCAGCGGGCGTCGTCACCGGTACGGGCGGCGCATCGGGACCGGATGACGGAGCGGTACTCGTCGAACCGTGCGACGGCCCGCGGCGGGTTGTGGACCCGGAAGAGCATCTCGACGTCGCCCGGGAACGCCGCGCCGCGACGGGACCAGCTGGAGCTGAAGATGATCTCCACCACCCGGCGGGAGGAGTGGCCCGCCGGAAGATCCGCCAGGGTCGGGATCGAGTGAGGCGGCGGTGAGGGCCCCGCCGGAGGGTGCGGGCTCGTGGGTTTGGTTCTGGATTGGTTCTTCGGTCTCGGCCTGGGTATCGGCTTGGGCTTGTCCAGAGGGTGTGGTTGGGGTTCACGGGGTGGCGGTGGCGATGGGGGTTTGGCCCGGCGGGAGGACGAGGGTCTTTTGCGAGGAGGCGGGTGTTTCGGGAAGAGGAGAACGACGTCTCTGAGGGCTTCGGAGGCGGAGCCGCCGCAGGAGGAGAGAGGGAGTAGGGGCTTTCTGGGAAGACTGGCCTTTGGGTGGTAAACGTCCTCCATGGCGGAGGATTTGCAATGGAGGGATTTCACCCAGCCCGTCACCATTAAACAGCGGCGCCGACGGCCGACCAACAGCGCCACCGGTGCCAAAGAGAGAGCGAGAGAGACAGAGAGAGAGAGAGAGAGAGAGAGGGCTTTTATTCGGGTAAGGTTTTATTTTGGGGCTTTTTTTTTAACAAAACATTTAAATAATAAAAATTATTGTAATAGTCATATGTTGAAAAATGAGAGACTCAGTGATTGGTTCAAAACATGAGAACCCTTTAAGCCTAAGAACAGAGTACAAAAATATTCATCAAATGGCTTTAAATTTTTATTTCTATGTCACTCTCCTCTAAGCTAAACCTAAAACCTAAAATATAAACCTAATCCTAAAACTTAAGATCTACAGGTCATAGGGTTGGCAATTTCGGGCCCGACACAGCAAACCCGACACAACCCAACACGAAGTTATCGGGACTGGGTCAGGGCTAAACGGGTTCGGGTCGTAAACGGATCGACACGATAGACTCGTTCAATAAACGAGTCGGGTCCGGGTTTAGGGTCTGGACAAGGTAGACCCGTTTAGTATTCAACGGGTCATGTCGGGTCGGGTCCGGTCCGGTCTACCCTCAATCCAATACCGTAATATATAATACCAGCGAGTCTTTCGGGTCCGATCGGGTCGAGTCGGATTGGGTCGGATCAGGTCAACTGAATATATCCGGGTGGTAAATGGGTCTTATCGGGTCTACCCGTTTATTAGCGGGTCAGGTACGGGTTTAGGATCTAGACATGATTAGTTAAACGTGTCGGGTCCAGGTCTAGGGGTTTTGGACACGACCCGAAACGACACACGACCCGAACCCAACCCGACACGACCCATTGCCATCCCTAACAGGCCATGGGGTGAACCCTGGACTTAATTCAAATCCTAAAACCTAATACAAACCTAAAACCTAAGATCTACAAGCCATGGGGTGAACCTAGACCTAATCCTAAAACCTAAACTTTAGATATAATCTTAAAACCTCATATCGATATGCCATGGGATGAACCCTAGAGTCATAAATCTAATCTAACCCTAATCCGAAGCAACCCGAACCCGCTCGCCGACGTTGCCTCTCCTTTCCGCTGCTTGCCGTCGCCAAGGCGGCTGCGGTGAGCAGCTGCGACTCGCACCGTTGTTGCTCGTCTTGCCGCCACTATTGTCGCTGCCGCCCTCTACTCATCGTCGGCTGTTCAACACTGCTGTCACCGCCGCTTGTAGCCTTCTGGTCAAGAGAGAACATGGAAAGGAGGAAAAAAAATAAAATTTGGGAGGGGGGGGGGGGATAATTTCTAGATAATGAAATGTATATTGGACCTCTCCTTAAAGGGATCGTATGAGTGTCATATTCATTAACAGGATCTGTTCTTTGGGACCTAACACCCATTACCCCAAAATAGAATTAGAAAACAGGCCAACTGACAGCCATGTGGCGGATGGACGCTGCAATATCGGTTTTTAAATCTATAATTCAATTAGGGATTTCTAAAAAAGAAATCTATAATTCAATTACGATTTTTAAGTATTTGATGGAAATCAATTTTTTTCTTTCATTTTGGATGCCCAAAGGTCACCCACTTAAACGAGGTAATTAGTTGGGTACAGTTGGAATGATGAACCAACAACCAAAGCCAACGTTAAGTACCATGTGCTGGCCGACCAAGGGATCCATCTTTCGTTAGTCTGAAGGATCCATACATGCTTCCTCTTCCAAAATTGAAGAGATACATACAGGAGACTCATACAATAGAAAGAAATTATTACAATTTAAAACGAAACAAACACAACACTAGGCTTTTCCTCCGAACACTTGCATTTTTTTTGCCTTAAAATGGTATTTGAAATACCGATTTCCATTATACACTTAAAACTATAATTGAAATACATATTTTAAAACCGGTATTTGGAGGCGGGTGTTCGGGAAGAGGAGAACGACGTCTCTAAGGGCTTCGAAGGAGGAGCCGCCGTAGGAGGAGAGGGAGTAGGAGCTTTCTGGAAAGGGAGGCCTTTGGGTGGTAAATGTCTTCCATGGCTGTAAATTTGCAATCGAGGGATTTCACCCAGCCCAGTCACCAATAAAAGCGGCGCCGACGGTCGACCAACAGCGCCACCGGTACCCAAGAGAGATAGAGAGAGACAGACGAGAGAGAGAGAGAGAGAGAGAGAGAGAGAGAGAGAGAGAGAGAGAGAGAGAGAGGGCTTTTATTCCGGCATGGTTTTATTTTGGAGCTTCTTTAAAAGAAATTAATAATAAAATATTAATATAATAGTTATTTGTTGAAAAACAATTCCAAAAGCGGTCAACTGACAGCCATGTGGCAAAGCGGTGTTGTAATACCGGTTTTAAAATATGTAACTCAATTACGATTTTTAAGTGTTTAATGGAAATTGTTATGAGATCGACAGATCGTGTGGGTATCCACCGTCCGATCCTCTCTTGGAAATTAAGGTTTTTCATGGTTACTTGGACCCTAATTGTAATATCCGGTACGTTTGATTTCGGGACAGCCCAGTTTTAATATTAGTATATTGTTGCTAAATTGATTGATTTGTTTTCGTATATATGATTGCCAATGGTGTGTGTTTGAACATGAGATGGACCGGGCAGTGGGCCCCAGGTTCGGGTCGCGAGGCGATGATGGAAGGAATGCAATCAGTACATGAATGTGTGTACTATGATTCACCGCAAATATACTATCGTTTATGAATATTAATTTAATATTATAAGTATTAGTAGCGAGTTGGTCGGACTCACTGAGGTGCGCGTGCCAACGTGTCTCAGCATGACGCTGGTTCGAGCTAGAGTTGAGCCAACGATTACATGAAAATAAAAAAAAGTTAAAAAAAAACCTAAATCTAAAACCCAATCCAATTCAAACCCAAGCCAACCGACCCCTCTGTCTCTCTAACCCAAACCCCATCACAGCCATCCCCTCTCATCCCTCTCACCCGATCTCTCTCTCCCATCTCACCTCTCAGCCGCACCCTCTCCCTCTCAAACCCGATCCCTATCCCCTATCAACCGCCCCCTCTCCCCTACCCACCCGATCGCTAAACCCATCGGCCTCCCCCCTCTCCCCTACCTACCCGACCGCTAAACCCATCAGCCCCCCCCCCCCCACCTCACCGTCCCATCCCCCCCGTACAGCTGACCGCTGCCCCCCTTTCACCCTATAAAACCCGGACCCGACCCCCCCTCCCCCCTTTCCTCCTTCAGCCTGATTCCCCCCCTCACCTCTCGCCGATCTCTCATCCCCTCCCCGATCCCTCATCCCTCTCCCTCTCTCGAGCTTATCTCTCCCATGATCTCTTCCCCCTGTGGTGTGTTGTACGTGCGGCACCGGAGAGAAGCAGCCGGTCAGAGTGAGGAGGAGCCACAGCCAGAGCCGATTACCCCCTCCTCTAATAGGTCAGCCGCCCTCCTCCTTGCCCCTGTTCTTTTCCTATGGTTCTGTTGAGACCAGCCTGATGAACCCCTACCTTTTCCTTTTTTCTGTGTGGATCCGACCAACCCCTAGCCCCCTGACGCCTTTCGTTTAGTGCGGCCATGCTTGTCGGTAGCTGAGCAGCCGACGAACCGATCAATTGCGTGCCACCCCTCCTTCTCGCCTTGCTGCGATGGTTATCGATAGCCTCGCTATCGGCAACCATGCAACAAGTAGCACTCGACCCAGCACGGCCAGGCCACTTGGACTAACACCCACCTACTGCTTTGACCCTCGTGATCCCTTCGTTGAGATGGCCGCCGTCAGCTTTGACCGTCGACGGGCAGCTAGTAGCAGCCAACCACCGAGGATGGCAAACCTGCCTTGGAACCTTCTTGTCCCTAGCCGACCGCACCACCCGATAGGCAGTCCGAATTTCCCTCTATGGTTCTCGATCACAGCTGATACCCTTCTTTTCCCTCGATCTGTCGGATGCAAGTTAGTCCTCGGCCAGATAGCTTGGCAACGAGGCAGCTAAGACAACCAGTCCCAAACCTTGTTTTAGGGCTATTGTATTTCTTTGTCCTTTTGATGTTGTTGCCACTATGACATTAGCCCGATCACGGACTCTCGTGATGTCCCAAGATTGAAACATGCTTATGATGTGTGAATCGCAATCATTGGCCCTGTCACGCCCCAGAAATCTGAAGACCGATCCCTGGGGTGTGAGGTGAGAAAAGAAGAGGGTTTTGGGTCTGGTCAATTAATTTCACCAATTTGGGTTCTCACAGGGCTTCTACGCTCTCTAATATGAAAAACAAGAAGGAAGGAGAAACAAGAGGGGAATCTTTTAAATTTGATTTTTCAAAAAAAACCATTTTTTTATTAAAAAGCAAAGAAAGAGAAATTATCAACAGAGAGAGGATATTATCTAGTCAAGCTCAACCTTCAAAAGTCATATCCTCTCAGTATGAGTGACCTGTCGGTGCCACTACATACTGACAGGAGTCTATCTGAGGGAGCACGAGGCTCAAGCCTCCGACGGCTAACCAAGTAGTCTCAACCACTCCCTAACACTCAGGTGCACCAGTCTAGAGTTCCTATCTACAGGGTTAATCAATTTAGTCATTTATATGCACTTATATTTTTATCATGATCTATCCTAGGCTGGGGGCCTTGAGGAGAGGCCTACCCAAAAGAATTCAGCTGGAACCATTGCAACTACAACCATAAAATACTAACTAACTAATAAGAACTCTTATTCCAATACAATTACAATGTTGAAGAGAAAAGACTACAAGATTAACGTACTAAGCAGAAAGGTAACACTGCAACTCTAACTCCGCCTCTGGAATCCTATTGCTACTCCTGAGCCTCCGGACCTGCAACTGAGCCTACTCGTGGGAAAGAGTAGCCCCTAATAGTAAATTGGGATATTAGCCAAATTAATGGCTAGTGACATCCTAATAGTCTTTAATAATATGAGACAGCTAATCTTAATAAATTAAGATAAGATCTATCAGTTCTAGTAGAATCAAAGTTTGCAGAATGATACCTAAACCTATCAATAGTCTATATTCACATGCAATTCCTACTGTCACTAGGTTATCTAACCTAAAGTCCATTCAATGTTCTACAGCATTAAAGAACAAATTTAAATAAGACGTTCATATAAAGTCACGAAGTCATCATGTAAACAATCACTCAATTCTAAATTCATCTATAGATAAAACACACACTATCAAAATGTGAACCCCGGATATTTTGTTCATCCTGCCCCCGGTCGGGCATTACTATAGGGCCTTTTATTTCGATGTAGAGGGCCAACTCTCTCGCCGTGCATCCACCAACACCATGCATAAATCACCCAGATGATCATAAGGGGTTTCTCGTCTTTCACGGTGGAGCTCTACCGCCCAACTTGCTTTACTATGGGGACTTCAACTCCCCGGGACAGGGTTGCTAGGCCAATCCCTACTCGAGGGCACCTCCTATTGGCTTTACCACAACCCTTGCCCGTGACCCCTAACCTACTTAACTTCGGCTATACGCGCAGGGTGGTTCACGGCCCATGCGCGTACGGGGTCTCTACCTTCTAACCAGGTAGATTCTCATATAACATATTTCAACATATACAATGAAGCTACAAAAAGTCTATTTAATATTTAACAATTTCCAACAAATTACCCCTGGTCCCGTACTGCTCTCGCAACCCATGCGACATAATAAATCAATAAAGTAAGACACTCATCCCAGTGACCCGTGTGCTAGGGTTGCCATACTCCTCTCAGGAGGGTGGGCCCCGATAGTTATTAGTTATTCAATTTATTGTTTAATATAAGGGAATCCTAATTACGGTGTCCATACATACAATCAAAAGCAATCATTATTAATATTTTAATTTATATTTTAAGCATGCGTCGCCGGACTCGCGACTCCGCATGCAAGGCGGGATCCACTTGACCACATGCGACGATGCCCGGCGGGGCCCGCATGCAGTGTCATGGACGTACACCTACCCTTAGTCAATCTCATTTCCCACTATTAAAGACCACGCGAGGGTAGTAGATGTCACCTGGTTGTCGATCGCACACGACTCCAGCTAGTTGTCTCTGATCCGCCTCCGTTGGATCACCACAATCACAGTCTGATAACAAACACAGATCCAAATCACAACTCTATTGATTAAAATAGAAGAATCAACGACGAGAGTTCTATGCCAAGGATAGTCGGGCACCCTCGATAGGGGACCAACATTGAGTCGACAGCACGCAAATCCGTGCGACTGAAGAACTCGAACCTAAACAATACTAGGCCAATCAAGTAAATAGAAGCTAAACCTACTCATCGAATCAGGCTCAAAGAACCCTTTCCGATGGTTCCAGTTTCACTGGAATCCAACTTCGGTCGGATGGTTTCGGGTCAAACCACGTAGAACCGGTAAAACCGATCGCATGGTTGGTTCACTAGGGTAGAAGAGGTTCTAGGGTTATATTCTAGGTTTAATAGGTAGGGCTCAACGTTCTGAGCACAATGCCGCTAGTTTCGTCCGAATCCGAGTTCAGACGATGAAACGACGGTCAAACCACGGTACCGCGATAAGATTCGGTCCAAGGATAAAACAGGATATTAAACAGTATAATTACTATGCTAAACTATGACCAACAGGTAGTATTTTTCGAGCCAGTCGAAATGGCGCTGGTTTCGTCCAATTCCGAGTTCGGACGGAGAAATGGCAGTCGAACCAAAATCGACTGGTTCACGGGTCTGGTTCAGGTGAACCAGACCGGTTCACTATGTGGCTCGGGTCAAGTCTGCTGGTCGGGTCGGGTCTGCAGTGGTTAGGTCGGGTAGGGTTCAGGGCTAAACGGATCGGGTTCAGGGTTTAATTAAAAACCTGAAAATTACAAAACTACCCCCCCCCTCTCCTTCTTCTCCACGAGACCAGCCCGAGGGGCTGGTTCCTACGTGTCGGCGGCCGGCGGGAGGGGCGGCCTGGAGCGCCGGCGAGCGCTCGTCCGGCCTCTCCCGCACCACCCCCACGGAGGAGGCGCGGTGGGAGGCGGCCAGAGCCCTCGTCGGAGCCCCAAAAGCTTGGACGGTGGGGTGGATCGCGCGGGGTCTACGGCCGGTGGTGGTGCGCCGGGGAGGGGCTCGGGGCGACGGCGATCACTGCCCGTGTGGGCCGCGGCATGGGAGGAGGAAGGGGGGTCGCGGGGTTGGGTCGCGGAGGAGGATGGGAAGATGAGAGGGGGCTGACCTGGGGGTCTCGGCGTGCTCGCCGGTGCTCCGGCGAGGGCGGGTCGGCTGCTCCGTCTCCCTCGATCTCTTCTTCTTCTCCATATCCGGCTCTCGCTCTCTCTCTCTCTGCATCCTGTTATCTCTCTCTCTCTCTCTCTCTCTCTCTCTCTCTCTCTCTCTCTCTCTCTTTCTCTCCCGTTCTCTCCCGTTCTCTCTCGTTCTCTCACATTCTCTCTCTCTTCCTCTCGTTCTCTCTCTCTATTTATAGGAAAGGGCGGCTGTTGTGGATATGGTGAGATGGGCTGGGCAGATAGGGTCGGTTAAGGCCTTAGCGGGAGGGGATAAAGATAAGAAAGATTGGGATAAGGGCTAAAAGATATGGATTTGTCATCCCAATCCTGCCCGATAATTCCCATCCGAATTTTAGATTAAAACAAATGGGGAGGGAGGTCAAGAGAGCCTAAATTATGCTAGGAGACTGGGAGGTAGGCTATAGGGATGGTCGGGCTCGATTGGAATCCGGGTGCGATTCGTCCATCAACCGGACTGAAAAGAATAATCAGTCGCAACTATCAAACCAAAAGTCGGAATAAGGCCCGAGAGGATTCGTTGGAAAGGTCTCGTCAACGCGAACGCGTTAGCGCTTGGTACATAATTTTTTGACTTTTGGATCTCCCGAAAAGAAGGAAAGACTCCAAAACTCAAAATAGCAATAACTATTCACCCGAGTGTCGGATTGACCCTAACTTAGGCTCATTGGAAGGCTCTCTCAGAGCCTCATCTAACGTATCTTGTTTCGTTACGATCTGATCACCCGATCTCTTGCAAGAAACAAAACAGCTACAACTATCGACCAATTATCGTTTTTCTAGGGTTTATCTGCCGGGCTGCGGAAACTGGCTGCGCATACACCTGATCGTTGCACGGAATGCATCATCGTGACAAGCTCGAAGTTACGGAGAATGTGAACATAAAACATCTCATAGGTTTACGATCCATTTATTGGGAAAAAGCCCAAAGAAAAAGTCTGACTGTAAAAAGACGAAACTAGCCATTGAGGATTTCTATTATTCTCAAATCTAACACCACAGGTGTTACAGACCCTCGAGAACTAGGTCGTGTTGATCGCAATTGTCCTAAATCATGTTTGGTCGAACCGTAGGCGACCTACCACACCAATTTCCTATACAATATTATTCTAGACCTAATAGGAATTCTTAGATCATTTTTGGGTACAAGTTGGGTAAGGACAACCTGATCGCGCCTGATGCTACCCCATTAACCATACCGATTTTCATGTCCATGATGCGATGATAGCTACATCCAGTCCCCACACAAATAAATTTGAAATCCCTGCTTTTAGCATATTAGTTACGTATGAATGTATGCAACTTGCCAGTTCGTGAACGGGACGATCTAGCCGTGGACGGAGCAGTGGCCAGAGACGGGAGTTCGGGCACGTCGACAGGTGATACTGCACGTTTTCTTTAATAATTAATAATGCTTACATAGAAATTAATAGTAGGCATCCATAGCGCTGCATGTGGGTCTCGCCGGACGTCGTTGCATATGGTCGAGTGGACCCCGCTTTGCATGCGGAGTCGCGAGTCCTACGACGCAAGGATAAAAAGTTAAAAAGTTAATAATAATTATTCTATTGTTTGCATGGACACCATAGATAGGCTTTTCCTTAAAAATAAATAAATAAATGATTAAATAATTATCGGGACCCACCCTCCTGAGAGGAGTGTGGCAACCCTAATACACGGGTAACCGAGAATGAGTAGATTAATATGTGATGATGGGTTGAGAGCGCAGTGCGAAAATTGGGGTAAACCGTTGAAAATGATGAAACACGGTAATTATGTGGTTATAGTAATGTTTGTGGTTATATTAATGTTTGAGAATCTACATGGGACCCCGTGCGCGCATGGATCGTGAACCATCCTACGCGTACAGCCGAAGTTAAGTAGGTTAAGGGTCACGGGCAAGGGTTGTGGTAAAGCCAATATAAGATGCCCTCGAGTAGGGATTGGCCTAGCAACCCTGTCCCAGGGTGTTGAAGTCCCCATAGTAAAGCAAGTTGGGCGGTAGAGCTCCACCATGAAAGACGGAAAACCCCTTATGATCATCTGGGTGATTGGTGCATAGTATGGGTGGATGCATGGTGAGAGAGTTGGCTCTCTATATTGAAATAAAAGGCCCGATAGTAATGCCCTACCGGGGGCAGGTTGAACAAATATCCGGTGTTCACATCTAAGTGTGTATTTGTCTCTTTATTAAATTAGAATTGTATGACTGTTTACACGATGACCTAGTGACAGTAGGATTTGCATGTGAATGTAGAAATTGCATGGACACATAGGACATGATTAATAACATAGCTTGACAATTAGGTGAATTAGTAAATTATCTTAAAATGCGAGCGTTGTTAATTATTAAAACTGTTAACTTGTCACTAGCTATTAATTTGGCTAATCTCCCAAATGTATTTTTGGGAGCTACTCATTCCCACGAGTAGACTCTCTTACAGGAGCAGAGGCACAGGAGCAATAGTGAGAGTCAGCAGCTAGTTTATAGTAGCAGCTTGTCTTTCTTATTTCTAGTATGTCAATTTTAGCAGTGGTTCATTTTCATTCTATGTAATCGTACTGGATTGGAATAAAAGTTTCTAAGTTCGTTAGTCTAGATTAGTGCTCTGTGAATGTTAATGGTGATGATCCAGCTGAAACCTTTTGGGTAGGCCTCTCCTCACGGCCCTAAGCATAGGTTAGATCATAATGAAAATATAAGAAAATAACTGACCTAATTGACTAGCTCAGTAGATAGGACCTCTAAGCCAGTATACCAAGTGTTAGGGAGTGGGTGAGGCTACTTAGCTCACCGTCGGAGGTTTGAGCCTCGTTCTCTGTTAGCAAACCTCCCTCTCTCTGTTTTATATTTTTAAAATAAAAAAAATATTTTTATAAAAATCAAGTTTAAAGTACTCCCTCTTTCTTTCTATGTGTGAGAGTGAAATAGAAGCCCAGTAAGAATCTCAATTGGCATAGTTAAATGACTAGACCCAAAACCCTCTCTTTTTCCACATCACACCCTAGGGATCGGTTTTCAAATTTCTGGGGCGTGACACTAAGTTTATTCACCTATAAGTAATATATGACCCCAAGGGTGGGGCTACCGTTTTCAGTATCTCATCTCATAACCCGTTATCAGTACGAAGCTCTACAAGCCTGACCGATCCAATAAGGAGGGAGAGAGGGACGAGCATCGCAAAGAACCTTGCGACAACGAACGGTGCGATAAAGAACATTGTGGCACATAATGTACCATCGAGACCCGCTCTCATATGCCGTACTACCATCGCAGCCGGTCGGAGACCTTTCCGATCGTGCTCGAACTGTCCTACAACCCTGCTGACGACATCGACCACAACCTCAGGTTCTTGATCCCATTGAAGACCTAAGCGGCGGCCGTGACACCAACATCTGTGATACCAACGACTGCGACCCAGCCCCTCCGGCGATCCTGCTCGTAGAGCATATCTGACTCTGGTGTGATCAGCTACTTGTCACCATCAGCCCAACCCCGGTCAACCCACACGGCAGCCCTGACCGCGCGAGACAACTGCGTCGAGCTCTAGGCGTCGTCTGACAGCAAACTCCAGACGAGCCCAGTGGCTCTGCATGTGACAGCACTGGCCAAACGACGGCCTGAGCGCGTGCGCAGCAACGACGATGGCGGCCGGCGACACGCTTGCACACACGCAAGATGTGATGGGCGGCGCACAACAGATCATAGGGTAGGCGGTGTTTTCACCGGTTAGGGTTTCCAATAGGGTTGGAGAAGGTAAGCGATTATTCATCAATTGTTTTTGGGTTTTAAACCCAATTTCATAAGAACTGGTTTAATGATTTTTAAACCCATTTATACTCTACGACCCGACCTGTTGGCCACTTAATGGCAAAACCTGACTGAGAACCTAACCCGATTTGTCTTCAGGACCCGTCTGCCACTTAGTGGTAGGCCCAGCCCGGTTTAATAAGTTACGAACCCAAACCAATTTTTTCAAACCCGACCCGACCAGTTTTATGCATTTACTATTCATTTAATTTATGATCAATCCGGACCGTTGGTTTGTAACTGTGATTTTGAGCTCGATCGAGGGCCGATTTATACAATCCAAATATAGATTTTGACTATTTTGACCATTCCGGACGTATCAGTACGGTCCAATTTTATAAATTTAAATTATTTAATATATGTTTTAATCTTAACTGTTTAATTTGATATTATAATCCTTGATCCGATATAGATCCGATTTCAACCATTCATATACGAATTTTGAGTATTTGGACTGTTTCGCACACATCGGTACGGTCCATCTATATCTAATTAATGTATCCTGATTTTAGTATACCTATTTGATAAATATGTACTATACTTCATTAGATGTCAACTCTATCCAAGTTAGATTTCGGGGCTATTGAAGTCAGTGAAAAAAATTATCTAGCATGGCGCCTAGATGTCACTCTGCACCTACAATCGAAGAAACTGGAGAGTACAATCAAGGAAGAAAACAAGCTTCCACTTGAAGAAAAAGCTAGAGCAACGATCCAGTTACGTCATCACCTCCACCCCGACCTCAAGAATGAATATCTAACCGGGTTGGATCCTTTGAGCCAATGAAAGTCCCTGAAGGACAGGTATAACCACCATAGAATGGTGATACTATGAACGACCATGAACAAGTGGATGAACTTACGATACCAGAACTACAAATCAGTATCAACATATAACTCAGCCATATTCAGCGTCACCTCACGCCTAAAATTATGCGGAGAACCTGTCAATGATAGTCAAATAATTGATAAGACACTGTCTACTTTTCACGCTCCGAATATACTCCTGCAATAGCGTATCATGAGTGTAACTTATCAAAATTTGTTGATCTCGTCTTTGTCCTCTTAGTTACAGAAAATAATAAAGTTCTACTATAAAATCATAACTCCAGACCCATTGAAACCATGACACTACCTGAAGCAAATGCCAACGAAGGCTATTGCAAATATTGAGGTAGAACTCATGGTAGAGGAGGTCGTCTTAACTATTCCAGAAGAGGTGGTAATCATGGAAGAGGTAGCCACCCTAGAAGAGATGGCTACAATAATCAAGGAAAATATTACCACCCTGGAAGATGTGGATATAATCCATGAAAGACTACAAATTTTTAAAAAGTAAAAAGCTTGATGTGGCATGATCCTCTCATAGAAAATCCGCCACCTACAAACACACAACAAAAAACTTACTACTGGTGTGGAGGTTTAGGTAATTGGTCATGCACATATTATGCATCAAAGAGAAAAGTGGAACTGTACCAGAATTCCCAAAAGATCATGGAGGCAAACATAACAGACGATTTTGATAGCATCGATGGCCTCAATTATATTCTCGATTGCACCAGTTAAAGCCCTTAGACTTCTACAAAGATAGCGATAATGAACCTGACAATAAAATAATAAAGGCCTAGATGATACGGCCTTAGATTTAGTAATTGCTATTTCTAGTCAGTTGGACATTTTATGTTCTTAAGTATTATGCTTTCTATTCCAGTTTTAGATTAGTGGTTGCTATTTTTAGTCAGTTGGACATTTTATGTTCTTCGGTATTATATTTTATATTCCAGTTTTATAAGCAATTTTGCATATACCATTATTATCTAAAATTGAGTAATGCAGTTTATATTTTGTTTTATATAATGATATAAATATTTATTATAGGTAATAGATATTAAGGACACAATGAATAAAGAAGACATATGCTTAGTTGATAGTGCAATAACTTATACCATATTGAAAAGTCATAAATTCTTCTCAAATGTAAATTTCAACCTTCACAATATGTCAACCATAGCTGGACCTGCACAAGTAATAGAAGGCTCTGGAAGAGCCCATTTTGTGTTATTGAATGATACTCATCTATTTATCCAAAATACTTTATTCTCAAGTAGTTCTAGAAGAAATTATTGCGTTTTAAAGATATTCGCATGAATAGATACCACACGAAATACAAAACGAAGAAAATAAAGAATACATTTGTATTGAATCTAATGTTAGAAACCTGAAATTTACTTTAGAAATTTTTTCCATCCTCTTAATATAGATATATGACTCATATGAATTGGGATCATCAAATCTTATGTAATTAAGAGCCAGAAGTTCATTTCCAATGAGAAACCATTAGTAAGCCAGAAGTTCAATGATACTGAAGCCCTAACGCTTTGGCATGATCGCCTAGGTAATCTTGGATCTACTATGTTAAAGAGGATCATAAAAAACTCTAATGATCACCATCTACTGAACCACATAATACATAAAGGTCTAAAGTATTATATTCTTTCCCTACAAGAAAAGTTAATTACTAGACCATCCCTCCTAAAAATAACTTCTGAGTCACCAACTTTTCTATATCGAATAAAAGGTGACATATGTGGACCTATCCATCCCTCTAGTTGACCGTTTATATACTATTTGGTGCTTTTAGATACCATAACCAGATGGTCACATGTCTATCTTTTATCCACCAGAAACCTAACTTTTGCTAGACAACTTACCTAGATTATCAAACTTATAGCTCATTTTCTAAACCATCCCATAAAATCACTGAAATATAAATATGTAAATTATTTTTCTTAAAAAAGAGTATTCATGTCATCATTGTTATGCTAAATCATTGAAATATGAATATGTAAAACCAAAAAATCATTTTAATCATGCATTATCATTGACATGGAGCAATCGTTGAATCATATAATGTTACCGTTAGAAAGTTAAGACGTAAGAAGTTATAACATATTCATTATGAAACAAATCAAGCATAATAAACAAACCTTAAAAAATTTGCACAATCCTAAAATTCGAGGAATAAAAGCACTAGAGATGATGAATTCCATGTAAATAGAAAGATAATTCAAAGAAAACAAAAAAATTCATAATCAAACACTAATATTAACCCTAGTAAAAAAAAACATGATACAAGCTCTTAATTATAACATATAGATAGATAAGTAAGAAGAAAGACAAAGAAAGTGGCATTTAAGAGTATAGTCATAAGTACATAGGTAAAGGAAACAAAAAGAGAGAGAGAGAGAGAGAGAGAGAGAGAGAGAGAGAGAGAGAGAGAGAGAGAGAGAGAGAGAGAGAGCCTTTTTATCAGGTTGTCCGCTAGGCTGTGGCCTAGGCTACCAGGCTCGAAAAAGCCTACTCGGTCGCCTATGTGATGCATTTACAACAATGCCTTGAATATTCTTGGCAAACTGTGGATATATGAAAAGGGTGGCATAGATGACACATGGTGGTGCCCGTACATTTTTCTATATCGAGGACGGCATGTCACTCTTTACCCAAGGAAAAACATCTATGATTCATATATTCATCATATACAGAGAACATTTAATTCGAGGGGGTTGAATTCTTCTTAGTTGGGGAGAATTGAGCAATTGGGATCAATTCTAGGAACTAAAACCAAAATAAAGATGGGAAAGAAATGGATCATAAGGGGGATCCTTGTCCGAATGTAAACCAATCTATGCAAAGTTTGTCTGATAAAGGGCCAATCCATATGCAGGTACATAATGCAAACTAAAAAATCATGAGTGTACCAAAAAAAAAATCATGAGGATATTTGTGCGGATCATACCCATGACATCTAACTTGTTGTCGAACATTGGTATGTAAATACATCACATTTATATATTGCATGATTTCTCAAATCAAGTTGACATAAAACTCAGTTATATGCTTGTAATATGTGACTGTATTTTTTGCTTATAACAATAAAGTGTAGAAGTTTGATAACAATGTAGTTTTCCGGTGCCCTATGCTCCAAATATCTAATCCATTTATCTTTCGTTAATTAAGTTAGGTATTTTGAGATACCCCCACTTCCATCTAATTATCACATAGAAATTTTGGGGGGTTAGGTCAAAGTTGGGGGTAGCTCTGATTGAAATCATTTTAGGGCGGGTAAGTCTAATTGGCCTATTAATACATGGGGATAAGTCAAATTGATCCTTTTAATTAGATGTATATTTATGTCTCCTAGTTTCCCTTGGAACCCTAGTCTCAGTAACTTAAAACACAGGAACTTCGATCACATCACGAAACCAATTTTGATCTAGAAGTTAAAAATTGTTGTTCGAATCATATTGCAAAATCTATTTTTACTAGCCTAAGACGTTTATGGCCTTCATATATTCCGAGCTATTTTGATGAATATCTAATGGATCTACCAAATATGGAACCCTCTGTACTATTTGTTGACACTGTACAAAAGTTATGATCATGATAGTAGACTCCTTTTTTTCTTTTCTTTTTTTTTCTGTAACACATTTGATTGCATGTTCTTGATTGCTTTATTTCCAGCTTTCTCGAATCCAGATCACCAACCCGATCGCAATGTATTACAGCCTCAAGCGTGGACAAGTCGTGAAGATTATTCAGCCCAGTTAAACTGCAAGCAGATACGTCACTTATCGATATGTTTTCTGAGCTGAAGAATGTACTTCAGCCCTTATTTCTACATGCTGGTGAAGAACTGAAATGTGTAATCCTACTTCATATTCCTTCTGGCTGTTTAGGCATGGAATTTGGAAGGGGATAGAAAAAATTATAAGCACCCCATGTTCATAAAAGGAATGTATCTGATTTTTGGTTACTGATCCATCATCTCCCTTTTTGGTTGTAATTTGTTTTATTGAATTTGGGAGGGGGTAGAAAAAACTGTAGGCACTACAAGTAATTTCCTCTTTACCCTGTCATTTTCCTCAAGTACCACAATTCTCTGTAATATGGAACCCTATGTACTATTCCAAAAGCTCTAATGCATCTACTAAATATAAAACCCTCTATTTGTTTCAGTACTTTGAGTATTCTTTGTAGCCCAAGCTAGCTGAACATATCTGTTTGGGATCTTGTTCTGCGGGTCCATGGAGGGTGGGGGTGGAGTGGGGTTTGGGTTTTGAAAGCAAAATGGGTGGAGAGGAAATTACCTGGAGGGAGAGGAGCTCGTCGGTGGGTCGGGGAGGACGCTAGGGTGTTGAGGACGGAGAGGAGCAAGACAGTGGTGTTGCTTGAGGAGGATCCTATGACATCGGGGGCGAAGTGGATCTCGCGTTGGTTGGGGAGGATCGATGCTAAGGCGTTGGGGGTGGAGAGGAGAAAAGGGCAAAGGGGTTACAGTTGAATATATAAATATATATATATATATATATATATATATATATATATATATATATATATATATATATATATATATATATATATATATATATATATATATATATATATATATATGAGTTGAGTGTATTGAGAAAGGTGGTTTACATAAACTGTGTTATGTGTGTAGAGCAAAATAAGGGATTTTTAAATTTGGAGTGGAGTGTATTGAGAAACCAGTGTAAGAAGAGTTAAATTTAGTGTACAAATAGAAGCGCTTGGGATTTCGGGAGGGACCTAATGAAATACGGAACTTGTAGGGGACTTATTGGAAGTCGGTACTTTTTTCAGGGATCTACACTAAGTCATTTTTTGTTGTATATGTACTAGGGCTGTTCACGGTTCTGTTCGATTTAGTTGGTTTTGAGAGTCTATTTGCTACCGAACCGATCGTGTCGGTTTTGAGTTCGACGCAACCGAAATCAAACTAACTTCGATAGATCTATTATTGAACCGACAAATCCCAAGTCGGTTCAGTTTGGTCAATTTGTTCTGTTTTGTTTTAAAGCTACGATCATGAACTAATAATCTTTAATGAGATTGTTTTCCCATCCATAACCTTCCAAATGTTGTTCATTATTCAATATTATTTCAAAATTATGTCAATAACAATTAACATTAGCTTTGATATTAATTGTGTGTCTCAAAATTTTGCACCAAATCATGTCTTTGTTCATAATATGTTGATTATCTGATTGGTCAATAATAGAACATGTTCATAATAAACCTCTTCGGTTTGGTTCAGTGGAAAAGGGGTTTTTTTTTTATGAAATTGAACCGAACCCCAGTTTTTTTTTAACATTCTAAAACCGAACCTGACTTGTCCATCTAAAAAGCCGACCACTAACTGATTTTTTTGTTTCGGTTCGGTTTGGTTTTTCGGTCCGATCTGTTTTTTGAACTGCCCTAATATGTACCGTCCCTAGAAATTTTTGTGTCATAAATAGGCGGATCGGTATTTTTGGCATTACAAAACAAAATTTTTTTAAATGCCCCACAAATCCTGTAAGTATCCCTCGTTTTCCATCAAACTTGAATACAACCTATTTTCTTGGATTATACCAACTCCCAGTTTGAAAGTACCATAAGTTATCTACCCCACCCCTTAAAATGCATCCTAGTTAAACCTGTCATTCCTCTTGAATATATCCAATATTTAAATTGGCCACTCTCTTGAATACACCCTAGTTAAACCTCCGTATCCCTCTTGAACATACCCAATTCATCTTTGTATCTTGTAACTTCCCAATTGCCATGCATATCTCATAGCTTCAATCCATAATCAACTTCATTTTTAACACTCCAGCTTACAATGGCTATTGCTTGCCCATAGAAAAAGATAGCTGAAAATGGTCAATGAGATTCACAAACAGACATAGAGAGAGAGAGAGAGAGAGAGAGAGAGAGAGAGAGAGAGAGAGAGAGAGAGAGAGAGAGAGAGAGAGAGAGAGAGAGAGAGAGAGTATGGCTTGACTTGGGATGTGGGTATAAAAAAGGTACAATTGTTATTTATAAAGAATTTAGTAAGTGAATGAGAATCGAGTGGGAATCGGAGTCTGATTACATGTTTTCTGGGGTATGTATAAAATTCCTTTTACAAAATGTATGACTTAAGGTAGACGGGTGCAGATAGAACCCACCAGACAACATTTTTGTGAGTTCGACTTTTCTATAGTTCCAGCAACCTTTGGTTTTTCATGTTTTCCATGTGGCACTATGGGCATCGCAGCCATTGTGGCTAAGTGTGTTTTATGGTGGAACCCAATGGCAAACATACACGACAGGTATATCGCACTCAGCTCAACCGGTATGGTGACGTTGGTGCCACATGGCGTGTATCGACTGCCTACCAATCACTGGAACCGTAGAATATTCAAACTCTATTTTTACTACCCTATTGATTTGCTGCACTTGCTTACAGCCCAATTGTGATTTGCCACATGGTCCATTAGAAAAGGGTATAAATGGGACTACACTTGCTACCAAACGTACGTTATATTTTGCTGCCCCATTATGCCTTTTCAAACGAACGACGTGGCAGACACGATGTGGCAGACCACAATTGGGTCGTAAGCAAGTGCAGCAAATCAATCGGGTAGCAAAAGAAAATTACTATTTTCCTCGGAAGCTTTTACCAAATCTCACACATGTGTAAATCACAATCGTTCGTTTCACCCAACACTGAGCAATTAATCGAACTCAGCCCGTACTGGCAAGCAAAGGGACGTTGTGATGGATGCCGCCACTCCATCACAAACTTGATAGGTGGCATCCCCTGATGGGCGGAACTATGGACCATAGGATGAACCTTAGGGGGATTCCACCGCCACCTGCCGCCGCCCATTGCTGGCGACGCACCATCGGCCACCATCGCCCATTGCTGGTTTGTCGGCCAGCATCCGCCGTCGTCGATGGATGGTGGCCAACAGGGCAGCTGGTGGCCAGCAGCAACGACTGGTGGTCGGCAGGGTGGTTGCCAGTGGTGGGAGGCTGTCAGTGGTGGTGGCATCCCCCTAAGGTTCATCCCATGGCCCATAGTTCCGCCGATCATAACATGCCACCTATTAGGGATTGGTTAATTAGCACTACTCCGAGCAAAAAGAGCATTTTTTTCAAAATAAAATTTAAATAATAAAATATTATTATTATAGCCATCTATGAAAAGTATTTTCAAAATTGGCCAACTGATAGCCACAACTGTCAAATTTTTTTTTCCCGCATGGTCCTAAAAATCAGTATTTGAAATACTAGTTTTCACTAAATCCTTAATCTTAATCCGTAATCAACAGTAGCCAATAAAATTTTAAAAAAATATATACAAAAAATAAAATCGGTATTCCAAATATCGTTTTTAAAACCAGAATTTCAATTACGGTTTTTAAGTCTTTAATGGATTTCCTTACTTGAATGATCTGAGTCGTGCAATGGAAGGAAGCAAAACTTTAAATTTTTAAAATTATGATGGGTCTAGGGCTCCAATTAATCAAACTGTTTGGTTTGGTAAACAACCAAATTTGGTCAAAAAATTATCATCTTATGCATCTTCATTGACACAACTAACAACAAAGGAATAAAACTCTGATGCTAGGAGCGAAAAGAAAGCATGAATGAGGAGGAGCAATGTTTTCCTTACTATGGAAGCTCTTGGAATCCACCACTGGTGTCCTTGAATCGACAAGGACAATAGAATCTACTAAGGGTTCTTGTTAGGGCCCTTTTAGAATCCACCTAGAAGAGAGGAGAAAAAGAATGATTCTCATTAATGGGGACAAAGCCCAATATATACAAATAGACTATACCATATAACCTATCATGTATATACACTAGTGAATGCACATGCCCACTGGCACGAAGCAGGTCCCCCCCCCCAACACACACACACGTACCCACCCACACCCACACACACACAACTCATGGGTTGGTCCCTTTGAACAGTCAAACACAAAGAAGAAAAAGAAACAAAGAAGAGAGAGAGAGAGAGAGAGAGAGAGAGAGAGAGAGAGAGAGAGAGAGAGAGAGAGAGAGAGAGAGAGAGAGAGATTCAGGTGGGTCATGAGGGGATGATGCGATTAGATAGAGAGAGATGCCCTGGATTGGCTAGTTGTTTTGGGTGGTTTTATATGGGCCAGGTTATTCGGGAATGTGATGGGGTTAAGAGATGACCGGTGGAAACTTCTTTCCCATATAAAACCCAATATAATTGACTCCTCGCACGTCGTGTGTTTTCCTATCATCCCTTCTCTCTCTATTTGGATGGTTGTTAGTGAGTAGCTCCACAACATCGATAGATCGAACGGTTTGAGGGATATAAGGATTGTGATGTATTTGATCCGTATGATTAGATCGGATGGATAAGTTGTCTCTATGCAATTTTGAGGATGGCAGGGTTGTAAATAACCCGAACGACCTTAACATATTATATAGATATATATGCTAACAAAAATAATAATAAAATATTAAACAAGATATTGGGCTAGGAGGTCAGTGTGGGCTCTACTAATGAGTTGGGAGTGGCCGATATATATCCAGGTCCACGACTGGAGGCCATATTGCACATCATTTAATATGGATATAATAATAAGACATTGTTTTCTTGGCTTTGTATATTTAAGAGGTTTATTGAAGTTGAAGCTTTATTATGGGGTATATATGTACAACGTAGAGCAGAGGTGGGCCAAGTAAAGAGATCATAGGGTCTCATATATATTAGTGTAGAGGGTCCAAGAAGAAAGGAAAGACCTATAATAATATTGATGACATTATAAAAGTCATGGAAAAACTTTCATCGACAACAATTTAGCCATAAATATAAATGAATGACGAATATTTAATAAAGCCAAACCCAAATAGATGGGACATGGCTTGATGATTATGGTTATGATACTGAAGTTGAAGCTTTATTATGGGGCATGTGCAATATAGAGCGGAGGTGGGCCAGATAAAGAGATCGTAGGGTCTCAGATCAGTGTGAAAAGGTCCAAAAAGACAGGAAAGACTTATAATAATATTGATGGAAGTTGTTATAAAAGTTATAGAAAACCTTTCATCGACAACATTATAGCCCTAAATATAAATAAACGACGAAAAAATGTTTAATAAATTAAGCCGATCCCAAGTAGATAGGGCGTACATGGATTAATGATTATGGTTATGATATTGAAGTTGAAGCTTTAGAGTATTTTTAAGATATGTTCACGTCATATCGAATCTTGCATTTGAAAAATCGATAAATGAACACATCTGAAAAAGGATTAAAAGATACATATAGGGGAGGCCGAGGGAAAATGCCTACCAACAAAAAAATATGGAAGATTGTGTTTGATACCATCCTTATTTCCTATTAGACCTAACTTGACGGTTCTCTAATAGTTGTTGATGGCTTTGTCTTGTTGGCATGATGAAAGTTAGGTGACTCAGAGTTGGGGAATATTTAAAGGATGACTCGAAAGCCAGCGAGAAGAGTGCAACCAGAATGATGTGTCCCGATCATAGCTGTCCGTTGTACCCAATCCGAAGAGTAAATGGCGCCTCTCAGTCCACACCAGCCTAGGATGCAAATATGTAAAGCCGCCAAATCAATTCAACCCGAAAATAAACAAGGAATGAGCGTTGCTTTGATACTAGTGAAACAAATCACTATTGATTTCTTTAAATCCGAAACAAACAACGCAACTTATAGCCAAACAAGGATAAAGCGATGGAGGAGGAAAGTGATAGCGGTATCTATTTATAACTAAACTAAAACTCCTTTAAACTAATTCTTTAATTAAACTTATCATTTTAAACCATAAATGTATGGATTTTGCTCATTCATTAAAAACCAACTCTTTATGGTTGTATTGTAGAGATCCCATGCAACGCAACATTGACAGAAGCATATGAGAGAGAGAGAGAGAGAGAGAGAGAGAGAGAGAGTATTTTCATTGAAGTTAAAAGAAAAATGTCACAACTTACAACATTAACCCAGAAAACCAAATAGAAGGGAGAAAAAAAAACTTTTTTCCCGCTTCAAAAACACCGAGGAGAGAGAGAGAGAGAGAGAGAGAGAGAGAGAGAGAGAGAGAGAGAGAGAGAGTAAATTAGTGTCCAGTGGTAGGTAATGGCTTATCGTTGGACCTTGTAGATGATGAGGAAGCAAGGGAGGACTGCACGCGGGTCAAACAACAGGAGCCCCCCCTTCCCGACGTGCACGGAATCGCCCTCCGACTCCGGATCCGACTCGCACCGGACCCGGCCCGCGATGACCCGGCAAACCAGCATCGCCCGACGCCCGGCTCCACCGCCCCCACTATCGTGTGCCGCGCCGCTCCCGTCGAAGGTGCGAATCCCCGCCAGCACCCTGCCCCCCTGGTGCGCCACGGGGAAGCAGGCCACTCCGGCGTCGTTGATTGCCTCTCCGTCGCCGCCGGAGGCGGAGGGCGCGCAGTGGAAGCGCAACATCTCATTGCCGTCGGCGGCGCAGCGGGCGTCGTCACCGGTACGGGCGGCGCATCGGGACCGGATGACGGAGCGGTACTCCTCGAACCGTGCGACGGCCCGCGGCGGGTTGTGGACCCGGAAGAGCATCTCGACGTCGCCCGGGAACGCCGCCCCGCGACGGGACCAGCTGGAGCTGAAGATGATCTCCACCACCCGGCGGGAGGAGTGGCCCGCCGGCAGCTCCGCCAGGGTCGGGATCGGGTGGGGCGGCGGTGCGGGCCCCGCCGGAGGGTGCGGGCTCGTGGGTTTGGTTCTGGATTGGTTCTTCCGTCTGGGTATTGGCTTGTGCTTGTCCAGAGGGTGTGGTTGGGGTTCGCGGGTTGGCGGTGGCGATGGGGGTTTGGCGCGGCGGGAGGACGAGGGTCTTTTGCGAGGAGGCGGGTGTTTGGGGAAGAGGAGAACGACGTCTCTGAGGGCTTCGGAGGAGGAGCCGCCGCAGGAGGAGAGGGGGAGTAGGGGCTTTCTGGGAAGGGAGGCCTTTGGGTGGTAAACGTCCTCCATGGCCATGGATTTGCAATGGAGGGATTTCACCCAGCCCGTCGCCATTAAACAGCGGCGCCGTCGGCCGACCAAGAGTCACCGGTACCCAAACAAGAGAGAGAGAGAGAGAGAGAGAGAGAGAGAGAGAGAGATTTGATTGCTGGGTGGTGGTGGAGTGAATAGGGCAAATTTGCTTCGCGGTATTCCTTTTGTTTGTAGTTTTATTATGAGTTATTTTGACTTTGCCCCCCAAATTTTGCCTTGAATTAGACTTTGCCCCCTATTTTTTTATTAATTAGACTATACCCTCCAAAACTAACTGTTCTGTCAGCTCACACTCCAAACCTTTATTTTTTTTTCCGTCAGCTCACCCTCCAAAACTTTATCCCTTTCTCTTAGACGGTAAACTGACGGAACAGTTGGTTTTGGGGGGTAAAGTCTAATTAATTAAAACATAGGGGGTAAAGTCTAATTCAAGGCAAAATTTTGGGGGGCAAAGTCGAAATGACCCTTTTATTATTTTAGTTGGATATACGAAAGTTTTCGTATCCAACAAGGAAGTAGGTGGTTTCCTTTGTCGTTAACGCCTTTTTACTCCATGGTTCAAGTCGGGCCAAGATGACCTTGGCAACTTTGGTCACGGGGCTCAGACATAAATAGCCTATCTTAACATGCCCTTCCCCTAATTGTTTCTCTCTATATTCCTTTGACCTAATGTTGGAGGTTATCAAACATATTTCTCACTCTTACGGCGAGTTTTGATCTTTGGTCTTTCTTGTGCCCGGACACTGATAGATAACAGGTGAGGGTCAAGACAAGAATCAAAATCGAACTGGTGGAGCTTGTCAGGACGGCTTGGTAAGCAGGCAGCCTGTTATGTAGGCGCCAACTCCCAGTTATTTCTCTCCACTCATTTATTAAGTATCTGTGGTGAGACGTGACCCACAACAAACGAAGGAGGCGGAGGAAGACCAAAGAAGAAAGAATTGTATGAAATGTTGCACCGGGATCAACAAGTTTCAACGAAGACCAAATGGGTCAGGCAAGAGGTGGTTGAAGGATCGGACAGGGAAAACGGTGTTCGAACCCGCAACTTCTGGCGTGACCCAGCACTCTAACCTTGGCACTAGTTGATAGACATGGTTTCCTCTTTGCAAAGGATTTATAAGGGGGGAAAGTCTCAAGGAGGTTTTTTTTTTGGTATGCTGAAGGGGAGATCTCATCAGATCTCTGGAGGTACCACAGCCTGGTACTAGCAGGAGGCGCCACAAACCGGCGCAAAACACCACCACCTGGAGAGGGGGGGGAGACACTCCCATGCCGCACACAGGTGGATCAACAACCCGCACTCCGGGAAAGCACGACCACCTCCCCGGCCGCCGGCGGTGGAACAAGAAACCCTAGACTAAGACTAAGAAAAACAAAATGAAAAGCCAAAGAGACTTACAAAACCATCCAACACAAAAAAACGAGATCCACAGTTGGATCCGTCTCCCTCGAAGCCGGCGACGAAGCAGAGCCACGCCTCGACCCCAACTACCACGATCCACCACCGCCAGCCCGAATCGCAAGAATCCACCACCGCACAAAGGAGGGGACTGGAAAGCCACGACATATTCCGACCGGGGTCCAGATCCACCTCTCCTCCACGAAACCGACCGGAAACCCCCCGATCCGTCGGCGAAGAAGCAAACCGAGGAGGCGCCGCCACTCGACTGCGAAGATGGCGAACACAAAACCCGACCGAGGGAGGAACGCACCTATGCACAGAAGGAAGGGGGCCCGGAGACCACCATCCATGAGCACCTGGCCTCCCCGGAGCCGGCGGCGGCAGCCGGGGAGGCCAAAAGAGCGGAAACCCTAACCCGCACCCGAGCGGAGAAAAAGGGCAATGCTCTAATTCTCATGATTTGAAGTCTCAAGGAGGTTGATATAAAACCAAATACACATTTATTGGTCATGCACCCAAATAAATACATTGATTTCTATGTAGACAAATCGGAAAATACATTCTAAGTTCATCCCGTTAGAGAGGGCAACCCTGGACGTTGGGGTCTTTGCCCATCTTGCTCGGTGCGGAAAGCACTTAAGGAGATATATGGACTACGATCTCTTAGAGCTATTTATTTCTTACTACATCTTAGAAAAGGAATAGCCAGAAGGGAGAAAAAGCAACAATCCTTGGAAGACCCTAACTGAAGGAGAGACTTTAGAGGCCTCTCTTCCCACATACCTGATGAACCATTGGTCCGTTCCATGAAAAATATGGAGGACTTAGTGAAAACCTCTTGGATGTTTTTAAGATTTAGTCCCGACAATGTGTTACTTTGAGCTCAAACCGCATCCAAAAAGACAATATATATTAAAATTTGTTGACTTTTCAACCCCTATCAAATGACAAAAATACTCCTTCTGTTACCCCTCTTGCAATAGAGAATCAATAGTCTTTATATGATGCCTGCTACAATGAAATTATTGTAGCTGCTATAGTAAAATCATTGTAGCAACCGAATTGATACTCCGGAATCCATGTATAGCTACATTGATTTTGGAGCATCAATTCAGGTAGTAGAGCATTAATTCGATCGCCCATGAAATCGCTGTAGTTGCTGTTACATTGAAATCACTATAGCAACCGAATTGATACTATGTTGTCCGAATTATTACTTCAAACTGAATCGTTACTACTACGATGATTTCACCGTAGTTACTGCAGTAAAATGAGTATAACAGCTACAATGTTTTGGATCGATTATTGGGGAGGAGCGGCAACAGGTTAGCAGCGTCGCTTAACGACTTCTTCTCACTATACAACTATCATAGGAGCAAAATAGTCATTTAGAAAAAGGAGTGAGGGAGGGAATTAATGCAAAATGCAACAGATACAAGGGTTTATCGTAATACAGGGTTAGTTAAAAGGGTTTTTGTAATATCCGCCCCAAACACACAATATATTGTTAGCTTTGCTTGTACCTGCACGAGGACTTCCCTGGGGGTCACCCATCCTAGTACTACTCTTGCTCGAACACGCTTAACTACGGAGTTTTTACGAAATCTGTAATGGCGCACAATTTTTAAAGCACGTCTTGGCAGGAAAGATGGTGAGCCCCCAAACACAAAATATTGTTCTTTATTGGTCTATTGGGTAATTAACCCTCAACCTCAAGGTTTTGCATTAATGTGGTTACCATCGAACCACCTAAAATGCATATTCTATATTTGGGAGAAAAAAATATATAAGTACCTCAGGATCTCCTTCTCTCTAGACCATATGGGACTAACTTGATAGTCTTGGACATCTCACAAGTCTTAGTTCTTGGCTCTTGACAATTGGATCTTGGTCGTCACAATCCACCCCCCTTATTGGCTACACGTACACGTATAGGTTTAGAACCCCCAATTGTGAGGAGAACCAGCTCTCATAATATTTTGTAACATCCGCTCTAAACACATAAGATATTATCCGCTTTGCCCTTACCCGCACGAGGACTTCCCAGGGAGGTCACCCATCCTAGTACTACTCTCGCCCGAGCACACTTAACTACGGAGTTCTTACGGAATCTGTAGCGACGCATAATTTTAAAATGCGTCTTCTATGGTTGGGTGGGGATTATATAAGTAGCTCAAGATCTCCTTCTCTCCAAGCGATGTAAGGCTAACTCGTGGCCTTGTACACCTCATCTCACCACACTTCACCTCATCCATCTTGACATCACAGCCTCAAGAGTCTTAGATCTTGGCTATTGGATCTTGATCGTCATAGCTTTAGAGCATTTCCAACCGGCATTCAAATCTTAATTTATTTTGAAGACTACAAGGAAAATGAGTTTATTGTTGGTGCAGATTACCTCTGATGAAGTCTCGATCCGCCAACTCATGCTCGTAGAAGCGATCTAAGGTTTTCGGATCTCCGACGATCTTAAGAGAATAAATGAATCCACCGACGACGATCCAATCACAAAGAAAAGCAATCCACACGACACAAAGAAGTTTGTTTACACAGTTTGGAAACTCCTACCTCTGCCGGTATCGGTCACCACTCTGGAGCAATATAGAATTAGAACGCAGAAGTATACAACTCTCTTCTTCTTCCATGCCTCTACCCAATCTCAAGAAGACCAATCTTCTATCTCGATCCCCGATCTTCTTCATTACTCAAACTTAATGGAGAAGTGTGGGGGATGATCCTCGTGCTGGTCAAGGACTCCGCCCAACAATCAATCGATTTGGTCTTAACTTGCTTACTTGAACTTAGACGTGGAAAAGAGAATAAGGAAGAAGAGTAAACAAGGGTGTGGTATCGAAGTTCAGCCGAAGCCTACGTCTCTGTGTGGTAAGGCGCAATCTTAATTCACTATCACTGAAATGTAGTGACCTCGACATGCCGAGTGTCACTTGTTAGTCTTCGGAGGGTGCAGTAGAGAGAGAAGGTGGTTAAGCTCTGGAATTCGAAAGTTTTGATCTGGGAATCAAAAATCGATCTAGAACATTTGTCGGGTCTGCTATATATTTATAGGGTTTTGGAAATATTCGAATCCCAGGGCGGTTTCTGTAGCCACCTCAAACTTCAAGTCGGGGCTGGTGGGTCCCACTATCGCCTCTACAAACCCCCATGCAGGGCTAGTGGTCCCACCGTTGCCTCCATGGACATGGGTCCCACCGTCGTCTCCATAGACCCCCATACAGGGTTAGTGGATCCCATTGTCGCCGACATGGACACCCAGGCAAGGTTAGTGGGTCCCACCGTCGTCTTTGTGAACCCCCAGGCAGGACTGGTGGGTCCTACCTTAGAGCGTTGGTAAAATTTTGCACCCATAAGAAGCCTGAAGTAAGACCCTAAAACCAGCCATCAAACACAATGATGACTATTTATAGCCCCCAAAATCCGTGTGGATTCAAGTCCAACCCGTGCATATTTTGTGCCTGGCGCCTAGTGGCACCCAGGGTGCCAATGACCTGGCAGCCCAAAAATCACCGGCACGAGACTTTCGACCTGGACGCCAACCCGAGACTGGCCGCGATCCTTGCTCTCTCTAGTGACCGGACGCTGCACAGTTGGAGCCCAGGGCGCCAACCCTCTGATTTGCGCGCCTAGGTCATCTGCGTCGAGCCTTCTATCGTGCTCTGTACTTGCCAAAACTAAGCCAAAACTCCGACATTTACTTGGCAATTATTATTTAGAAACAACTTTTTTAATTTTAAATTCAGCAATTTCGGTTGTGTATTTTATTCACCTTAGAATGGTTGGCTCAGGGAAGGATAGTTGACGGTTTTATTGGAGTATAGGTGACTGTTTTACTTGACCGTCAAGTGCAAGATTATATTACAGTTGGCGGTATTTCGTAAATTGTTAAGAAATTAGAGTATCCTTCACGATTTTCTATGAATCGTTAAATATTTTGTGATTAGTTGACGATTATCTCATAGATATTCATAACAATTTTTAAACAAAATGTTAACTATTTATTGAGAAGTGCCAAGTTTAACTCGTTAATTGAATAATAGAAACAATAAAAAAATCGCCAAGTAACTAAATAATTGATTGTTCTAAAATTGTCAACTATTTTCAGCTTTTTTTGACACTGAAATATATGACGTTTTTCCGTTGCTGAAAAAAACATCAAGTAATATGCTTCTTGACGATTAAAATCCATCAAGAAAAGCCTTTTTTGTTATGGTGAAGGTGGGACAGGCTAAGGCTCCAACAGGTCTTCAAATCCAAGGTGGGGGCTTCGGGCCTTCAAGTATGAAGGCTGGAATGGGCTCCTTCAAAACAATGTTGGCAGTGTAAATGCAGGGATTTGGAGTTGTATTTTAATAAGGATGAAGTTTTAACTACATGATAGGTTTGAATGAGCACATGTTGAGATGGCCTTCATGCAAAAAAGTATATTCCTTTTTGAACTTTTTGTAGGTCTTTATTTTGAAGCCATGCCTTGGAGATGTACTTACAGCATGTTTGGTTTCGTGTAGTTGGAACTTACGCAGTCAACACTCCCATCTGTTTTGTAGATTCTCTCTCGTCCCAAAACCCGGGCCGTAAAGGGAGGTCCACCATAGGATATTTAAGCACACCAACGGCCAACTCCTAACCGATGTGGGACTAAACCCAACAATCACCTGTGATGATCATGTCATCGACGTATAATAGGAGAATCGCCCTGCCCTGAGGAGATGACCGTACAAAAAGTGAGTGGTCCTGCGAGCTCTCATGTAGCCGATCTCGGTGACTGCTCGTCGGAAGCACTCAACCAAGCACGAGAGGCTTGCTTGAGCCCGTAGATAGCTCGACGGAGGCGACAGGACATGCTGGGGAGGAGTATGCAAACCAGGGGGTGGCTGCATGTAGACGACCTCTGAAAGATCACCATGGAGAAAGGCATTCTTCACGTCCATCTGGAGAAGAGGCCATCGACGGACTGCTGCAACTGCCAGAAGTGCACGAACGGAGGTCATCTGAGCTACATGTGCGAAAGTCTCCTCGTAGTCTATGCCGTAAGCCTGAGTGAAGCCCCGAGCCACCAACCGAGCCTTGTGCCGCTCGATGGAACCATCAGGCCGCCGCTTGACCTTGTAGACCCACCGGCAGCTGACAGGCTCAATACCAGCAGGAAGGGGAACGATATCCCAAGTCTGAGTCTGCTGAAATGCCTGAAATTCCTCGCTCATAGCCTGTCGCCACTGAGGGGACTGGACGGCCTCCCGGTACGACCGAGGCTCCTGGTCTGTGTGAAGGGCTGCAAGAAAGGCTGTAAACTGAGGCGAGTAGGAGGTGACCGTGGCAAAGCCAAAACGGTCAGGTGGGCCAGAGTTAAAGCTGAAGCGATCAGGTGGGTGGTGCTCGCGCTGAGGGTAGCGGGGCGGCGGGTGAGGATCCACGACCGGCGGCGTCGGACTGGGCGTAGCAGGCGGAGTACCAGAGGCATCGGGAGGATGAGGAAGATTTACGGAAGCAACCGGTGAGGGAGGAGAGGAGGGGACAGAGGAAGACTCCGTGGAAGAATCACTATAAATAGGGGGAGAAGTAGAGCTGGGTGAGGGAGGTGATAGAAGAGGCTCGAGAGTCGGAGACAGAGTGGGAGGAGTCTCCAAGAAGGTGAGGTCCTGAGCTGTAGAGGAGTAATAAGGGGCATCCTCGATGAAGGAGACGTGTCTAGAGATGCGAAGACGACGAGTCAAGGGGTCATAGCAACGATAACCCTTGTGCTCGGCGCTGATTCCTAGGAGGATGCATTTAACTGCACGTTCGGACAACTTCGTGCGCTCATGGGGCGGAAGAAGAACGAAACAGGTGCATCCGAAGGTACGAAGTAAACTGTAGTCAGGAGGGGAAGAGAAAAGACGCTCGTGGGGAGAGGCACTACCCGGGAGAACAGACGAAGGGGTGATGTTGATGAGGTTGACGGAGGTCAAGACAGCCTCAGCCCAGAAAGTGCGTGGAACGGAAGCAGAGAGAAGAAGAGCACGCGTCGTCTCAAGGATATGACGGTGCTTCCGCTCGGCTACTCCGTTTTGCTCGTGTGTGTGAGGACAGGAGTGCTGGAATAAGGTCCCATGGGACTGAAGAAGCGTTCGCATAGCAGTAGAGAGATACTCGAGGGCGCAATCAGACCGAAAGGTCTTAATGCGACAACCGAACTGTGTGTGGACCATCGAGGTAAAAATCTGGTAGACCTGAGGAACCTCAGAGCGGTGCTGAAGAAGGTAAACCCAAGTGTATCGGCTGAAGTCATCGATGAAAGAGATATAGTAGCGATAGCCACACATCGAAGGAAGAGGTGCAGGGCCCCAGATATCAGAGTGTACTAAGTCAAAGGGAGCAGAACTCTGAGAGATACTAGAAGGAAAAGGTAAGGCTGTAGCTTTGGCAAACTTACAACCGATACATGTAGATAAAGAAGAGAAAGAGCAACGACCTAGAGCTCCAGTCTGGAGTAAGCTCTTAAGGCGAGACTCAGAAATATGGCCTAGTCTTCGATGCCACAGGTCGGCATCGGAAGAAACAAAACTACAAACGCCAGAAGGTGGAATGGGGGGAAGGTGGAGATGCTCGAGATGGTACAGTCCGCCTGACCTACGACCAGCGCCAATCACCCGTCCGGTACGTGGATCCTGCACAACACAAGAAGAAGGGGAGAAAGTCACAACACAGCCAGAGTCACAAAGACTGCTAATGGAGATGAGCTGCATGCGAAGCTGGGGTACATGCAACACATTGGGTAAAGAGAGACGACCGCTCGGTTCTGTAGTGGTGGTAATCGATCCACACTGTGAGATGGCTAAAGAAGAGCCATCTGCAGTGTGTATCGATGGGATGTGCGATGCTGGTCGGCAGTCGGTAAGCAAGGAAGCATTGGAAGTCATGTGATGGGAGGCCCCAGAGTCCAGAATCCAAGTTGCGAAGGTACCGGGGGTGGCTAAGTGAGCAGAGGAACTGGAGGCGCTGGAAGCCTCGGCGGAGCTGAAGATCGCCTGCTGGTCTAGGCGGAACTGAAGCTGTGCAAGCTGCTGCTGAAGGAGCTGAGTAGCGTCAGGGACGTCCAAGGAACCTCGAGGTGATGATGGAATTGTGCGAGGAGAGGACGGAGCAGTAGCGGCAGCAGCAGTAGAGCTAACGGGATGACCACGTCCTCGGGGTCCCTGCCTCTTCTCGGGATGCAGCTTCCAACATGTGGCGACGACATGGCCTGATTTATGGCAGTGAGTGCACACAAACCGATCACGACCAGAAGCAGAAGTAAGAGAGATAGCTGGAGCTGCAGCAAGGACGCCCGTATGGCTGGAGGGGGGCGGAGGAGCCCTGGTGGCTATGGTGCGCAGCCTGGTCTCTTCGGCGACGAACTCAGCAATGGCAGCATCCAAGCGTGGAAGTGGGTCTCGGTGGATCAGGGCGCCAGCAAGTGGGCCAAACTCCGGTCGAAGGGCCATCAGGAACTGGTAAAGCTGACGGCGCTCCCAGAAGGCTTGGTGAGTGGCACGGCACTCGGGAGGGACGGGAGGCACCAGTGACTGAAGTTCCCGCCAGTAACCACGCATCTGCGCATGGAATTGCTGGATCGTACGATCACCCTGCTGTTCCGACTGGACCTGGGAGAGAAGAGCATACTCGCGGGCGCCGCTAGACTCTACGAAACGCTCAACTAAGGAGCGCCATATAGCTGCAGATGCTCCAAGAGCGGCGAGGTCGGCACGCATCGTCCGATCGACCGAAGCGACAAGGTAGGCGGCGACCCGTGCATCACGAAGACGCCACGCTTGAAGAGCGGCGGGGAAAGCCGGACTCGGTGCCGTGATGGTGCCGTCGAGTAATCCAAGAAGGCCTCGTCCGAGAAGGGTGGTCTGAACGGTTGCTGCCCATGCTTCCCAGTCGGCGGAGGAGGCGAGAGGGAAATCCGTCGAACTCGGTAAGAAGTCGCGAGTATACTCGAACGGGAGGCTCTCGGAGTGTGGTGGCACGGGAGGAGGAGCATCGACAGAGGAGGAGTCGGCCATGGCGGTTCACTCGGAGGCCGGAGGTCGGAGCTGATCTCACGACGAAACGAGATCTGATCTTAAGGGACAGATCTGATCTGAAGGGAACGAGTTCAAGAGTTGATCTCACGAGTGCCAGAGGTGATGATCTTAAGGCCCAGATCTGCTCAAATTTTGAGGTAAGGAGTCCGAGAGCTGGTCTCAAGAGCTCTGGATCTGATCTGGAGGTGGTAGAGATCGGAACTGAGGACTGAGAACTGAGGCAACTGGATCAGATCTCAGATCTGTTCAGAACTTGCTGGCCGGAGCAGATCTCGCCGGAGAGTGGTGCTGAGATCTCAGATCTTGCTGGCCGGAGGTGAGCAGATCTCGAGAACTGATGTGGCTCTGGTCGGAACAGAGCAGATCTCGGTCGGAACAGAGCTCGGAGCTCAGGTCGGAACTGAGGTGGCTGGCCGGAGCAGATCTCGCCGGAGAGTGGTGCTGAGATCTCAGATCTTGCTGGCCGGAGGTGAGCAGATCTCGAGAACTGATGTGGCTCTGGTCGGAACAGAGCAGATCTCGGTCGGAACAGAGCTCGGAGCTCAGGTCGGAACTGAGGTGGCTGGCCGGAGCAGATCTCGGAACTGAGGTGGCTGGCCGGAGCAGATCTCGGAACAGAGCTCGGAGCTCAGATCTAGATCTCGCCGGTCTGGAGGTCACCGATCTCGCTGGGAAGAAGTGCAGATTTGGATCTCGCCGGGAAGAGGAGCAGATGCAGAGATCCGGAGGTGCAGATCCAGAGCCGGTCGATGAGGAGCAGCCGTGAGACCAGATCTGTACTGATCTGACCCGGATCGGAGACGAGCTCGCCGGAGAGTGGTGCTGAGATCTCAGATCTTGCGGTAGGGGAGCTTGAGGTTGTTCAGAGGGGAGCTCGAAGTTGGCTCTGATACCATGTTACAATCCCTAGCATGGAGAGGATGGAGAGGAAAGAGAGAGAGAGGCTAGGGTTTTGGGAGAATGGATTAAGGCATCTCATTAGGCCAAGGGCCAAATATATATGAAGATACAAGGGGAAAGAACAAGGGGTATCCTATACAGGTATCTACGGGTATCTGTATCTCAATGCTATACACTATCACTAACACCCCCCTCACACGAGGCTAGGGCTGAACCATCCGCTAGCCCCCCTCTTGTGCGGCAGGCGACAGGGGAAGAGGCTAGGACACTCCGACCCGACTAGATCCAAACTGGACGGCAACCTGGCTCTGATACCATTTGTATATTCCCTCTCGCCCCAAAACCCAGATCGTAAGGGAAGGTCCATCAGAAGGTATTTAAGCACACCATTACCCAACCCCTAGTTGATGTGGGACTAAACCCAACATGTGTTGATTCCGTGTAGTTGTCCAAGACCAGCGCAATTGCAAGTCCCGATCGACTGATTTTCTCTTAAAAAGTGATGAAACCGGTGCAGTTGGAACACACAGTCTTTTGCTGCATGTTCCAACTGCTTGCAGCAGTTGCGGCCCACTACTCCCTCACGGTCGAACTACAATGAACCAAACAGGCTGTTAGACTAATAACCCCCCAAAAAAATCCCTAAGATCAAGGATTAGTGTTGGATACAAATGGAGACAAGTGTTGTACACAACAAATTAAGGATCATGCTGGCTCAAGCATGGGCACTTCTACTTTGGAGAGTAGAGGAAAGTGGTCCAACCATCCCTTCAATTGCAGGCGAATCATCGGGTTAACTGCCATTGTGATGAATCAGGGTCCACCACCTTATCTAAGGGACTCCTTAGTCGATCACTTCTCATTCAAAAAAGGAAAGACTTCATGGTAATGGCACATCGGATAAACTAATGTCGTGGCATTACTTCGAAGTCACCCCCCATGCTTTATAAAGGCCAAAGTGGGGCAAACTATTTCTATACTAGTGTATGCCGTGTCTGTCGGTGCTGCAGTGGGCCGTCTTCAACGGCAACACATCTGTTGCCACTGCAGCGGGCCGTCTTCAGCGACAATACATCTGAACGTCTTTGGCAACAAAACACTTTCAACGACAACACCGGCATTCATAGGGACACCCATTTTCTCACCCATGCCAATTTGCACGAAGCGGATGCCTTCATCGCGACCAACTCCCCCTCCCCTATAATCGATCAATTACAGCTGTCTCTGTTCGAACGGATTCCTTGAAATCGACCCGATGATTTGGGACGAATGAAATTTCAGTGGGCAGGTTTATAGTTGTTGATGCGAACAACGATTACGGGATGAACTGTCAGGTTTAGTGTAGTTTAAATGGGCCGGGATTTTAACGGTTTAGTGTAGTTTAAATGGATTGGGATTTGAAACCAAGGGGAGGGAGTTGGTTGACGGAAAAATAGAGATTGTGCGTTGATTTTTGAACGAATAGTTAGATCTATTCGGTTCATTTTTGTCCAGTCTGCTTGTCCCAGTCAGTTTTTTTATTCTGTTTTGTCTAGTCAGCACAAAACCAACGTCCCTTGTTATATAGATTCCCCTCTCTTGGGTTTTTTTTTTTTCCGACATCGGTGCGTGTACCCTGAAACCTTTCAGGTAATGGACTCAATTCGGACTCAGACTAATTCCTTCAGAAAGACACACCGACCCACTTGGAAGTTTCACTACGCACTCCGACGTAACTAGAGGAGGGGGCCGTTGCTTTGAACTAGAATGGTAACATATCAATCACCCCCTGCCCGAAAACTACTATCGAACCCGAATACTTAGCCTATTTCTTTTAACCAGAATGGTGTGTCCCAATCACAGCCGTCCATTGCATGGACCCAACCTCGACAACTGAATTGCACTCAGCTCTGACCGACAGGCAAAGGGACGTTGTGATTGGATGCCGCGTCATTCTAATTGAAAATTCGGGTTAAGCGTTCGTGGTGAATTGCATTGCTCCCCCTACCCTAGAAGAACTGGAAATCCTTACCTAATCACCACTTAAGTAAATCAATGGCCTGCCACAAACAGCTGCAATGGAGCGGAGTCGAACGATGACGCTGCACCCGATTGCGATCGATCGGTCCCAAGCCTGCGAGCCAATTCTGATAACAACAACAATTCTTGCAAGTAGGGTTGGTTGGGCCGAGCAACAGTGCAGACCTAACCTGATGGGTGTTGTTCTTCTCTGTTTGTGCTTGAAGACCAAGGGATGAGTTGGGTTTGATTGCATCCTGTAGTTCTCTAATGGATGCTGCTGGTCTTTGTCTTGTTAGCTGCTGGCGGATTCATTCCTTCCCTTGAGAGGGAAGGATGGGATGGAAATAGAAGCAGTCAGTCGCTGATTCTTTGGACAAAACGGCAGAAAGGGACTTCCCCATTATCTATGAAGACAGCCTTGAGATTTTTGGCACGATGAAAGTTGGGTGACTCAGAGTGTGTGTGTGTGTGTGTGTGTGTGTGTGTGTGTGTGTGTGGGGGGGGGGGGGGGGGGGGGGGGGGGGGGGGGTTGGGAAGGAAGGATGGCTCGAAAGCCGGAGACGAGTGCCATGGTCCGTCTGGTTTGAGCGGAACAGGAGGATTTTTTTTTTTTTTTGTAGAAAATCTCTTCCGACCAATCTTTTTTTTTTTTTTTTTGGGTAAGCTGAAGGTAGTCATTACATTATGACTTGTAAGGCTTCCCTCACAAGGGAGGTGAGAAGTACAGAGAAATTAGACGCCCAATAGCCTGTAACACCATTGAGACGAGCATCATGCGCTAGCCAATGAGCAGCCCCATTGGCATTACGTGGGATCCACTTAACTGTCACTCCAGGAAGTTTCTGCCACAAACTATTGCACTCCATAATGATCGAGCTGAACTCCTCCGTAACGCCTTTTTGAAGAACAAGAGCCTCCCGAGCTTGCATTGCATCCGTGAATATTACCACTTGTCCATACTCCCCATTCACAAGCTCTGTAAAGGCAGCCCGAAGGGCACAAAGTTCTGCATACATAGCATTATCAGCCTTGAGCCTAAACGCAGCCGCCGCACGAGTATTACCATCAGGATTAGCCATCACCCATGCTCCGCTAGCGAACTCGTCACTATGTTTGAAGGAACCATCAGTCCACATAATAACATCAACCCTTGACCTCCAGTCCGGCTCCAAAAAAGTTGGGGGCGGCATGCTCCGGACATACCGATGACAGAGGAAAAGAACTTGTTGAACAGTGTGCACTATAGGAGGCGCATTTTGTTTGAAAAGCTGGGAGCAGCGATCTTTCCATATAGCCCACAAAGCGACTGCCATTAACTCTTCAGGCTGTGGCGACCCCTTCTGAGTACCCTTTTCAACTGGATGCCCTAGAATTTCAATATCATCACAATTGACCCTTGTTTGATGGAGAAATTCCAACCAAATACTCCCGAGCTCTACGACAATCCCGAAAAATATGTGCGGAATCCTCATCTTCCACCCCACACCATGGACATCCCGTAAACCCCCAACCAAGTCTATAACGAAGAAGAGAGGCCGTGGAAGCACACCTTGGAATAATTTCCATAGGAATATATGAACGCGCGGCGGCACTCTCAAGCTCCATAAATCAGCTCCCCACCACTGTAACGGACCCTCAACCTCCTGAATAGCAGAGTGAGCACCACAACGTATCTCAACCAACGTCCTATGATACTTCGGTCGCAAACGAAGTTCCGATGGCCCAACGTTTCGGAGTCTTCTGAGAGTGGCCTTCAACCAATGAGACATTCTCCCTCCCCTCCAATCTTGCCAATTATCAATCCTCAATTGATATTTGGACCGAATCCATAGAGCCCCACTGTGTTGCCCTGTCAAGACAAAACTCAGAGTAGCTATATCTTGTTGCAATTGTTTAACTAAGAAGCTCTGAACTTGCAAACCCCCGTAGCACCGATCTTTTGTAATTACATCCCATGATAGAAGGTGTAGCTTCCTACCTCCTGCTGGATGACCCCAAAGGAAAGCCCTGCATATCTTATCCATTTTATGAAGAATTCCTACGACCAATCTTGTTATCACAAGGGTTGCTTCTCTCAAGGGTTTCAACGACTTTCTCTTGGCCTCCTCAGTTGCCGCTACTGGAGCCGGGTTCTTCTATGGCATCCTCTCCGGGGTTCGGATTTGGGCTCCCCTTCCTCCATTTAGCTATAGATAGGGTGGATTTTGGTTGATCGTCTCTTCTGGCCGATCAGCTTGTCCTTGGTTCCTGTATAGGAATTTTTTTCTCGATTTTTGGGGATTTTGGGTCGCGAGATCCGGCTCCGGCTGATCTTCGGAACCGGCGGTCCTTCCTCTCTGACTGGATGCGGTGGCTTGGGCCGATCGATGCAGAGGCCTCGATATAGGTCCAGTGGACCTTGCCTCGGCTCGTTGTGGCAGCTTCCGGCCTCGACGGTGAATGGAAGCCCTTGCGCGGCGCGGGGTGGCGGTCCTGGAGTGCTGAATGGCGGCTTCCTTCCCGCGGCGGTGCCGACTGCTCGGTGTTGGCTCTTCTGCTTCGAATTTGTAAGGTTTCCTTTGTTTTTTAGTTGTGGGTTCGCCGGTGTGGCGGTTGGTGGTGGGCTCTGCCCCTGTTGCTTCTTGTGCCAGTGTGGTGTTTTGTTCGCCGATGTGGAGGTATTAGGGCGGTGTCCCTGTGTTTGGTCACCGGTGTGGCGATGTTTGTGTTGGTGTTGGGTCGTGGGTGTCCCTGCTGTGGGGGATGATCTTCGTGCCGATCCGAAGACTCCGCCCAGCTAGTCAATTGAGTTGAGTTGAAGGTTTTTGATTGAACTATCGTCTGGAGTTGATTCGAAGGTCGATGTCTTGGTACATTTGGGTTAAGATTTGCGATATGGAAACAGAGTGAAGGTTGACACAAGGTATGATCTCAAAGTTCAGCTAAAGCCTACGTCTCCGTGCTATAGGGAGCAACCCGCATTCACTAACACTTTGATCTAAGTAACCTCGACAGACCGAGTGTCACTGGTTCTTCGAAATGAAGATCGAATGGAATATTGAAAGGTTAGGATGTCAGATATCTGGGTTTTTGAGATTTGATCTCAGGTTTTGGATTTTTGAAATCCAATCTCAGATTTTTTTATTTTTTTTACATTTGAAGAGTCTGCTATTTATAGAAATCTTTGGGAGGAAATCTGGGGCAAATGACGGTTTCTGCCGTCGTATCTGGGGATCCCCCAGGCAGGGCTAGTGGGTCTCGTCGCGGTATATGGGAATTCCCCAGGCAGGGCTGGTGGGTCCCGCTGTCGTCTCTGTGGACCCTCCAGGCAAGGCTAGTGGGTCCCGCGGTTTCCTTCGTGGACCCCCCAGGCAGGGTTGGTGGGTCCCACGGTCGCCTCCGTGGAGCCCCCAGGTAGGGCTGGTGGGTCCCGATGTTGTCTCTGTGGACCCTCCAGGCAGGGCTGGTGGGTCCCGCGGTCGCCTCCATGGAACCCCCAGGCAGGACTGGTGGGTCCCGATGTTATCTCTGTGGACCCTCTAGGCAGGGCTGTTGGGTCCCGCGGTCGTCATTGTGGACCCCCCATGCAGGGCTGGTGGGTCCCGATGTCATCTTTGTGGACCCCCCAGGCAGAGCTAGTGGGTCCCGCTGTTTGTGAGACTTCTTGTCAAAATTTGCACCCACACCCGCTGGATTGCGGCGGTTTTTTTTTGCGCCGGAGAGAGAATTCTGATGCTTGCACCAAGCTGTGGCGCCTCTTGAGGTCTGTCATGACCTCCCATTCAATGAACCAAAAAAAAAAGAGTTGCTTCTCTTTTTCAGCTATGGCTCGATTGCTCATTAGCCAAGGCTCAAGGGAGGCTCCAGCCCACCGTTAGGGTTCTTTCCTATGCTTAAGATCTTGTGAGTATGTAACCATTCTTTGGCTTAATAAACTGGTAGGGGTCCATGCCCAACGTCTCTTGTCCGAAAAAAGATTTCTCAAAAAAAAACCTGGAGACGAGTGAAGCCATGGAAGGAAAAGAATTTTTAACCTGAATAGTCAACCAAAATGATGTGGCACGATCACAGGCGTCTATTGTACCCAGCCTTGAAGGGTGAATGGCTCTCAGCCTGTGGCAGAGGTACGCTGTGATGGGATGCCATGTCATTCTGGTTGAGCATTCGGGTTCAACGTTTTTGGTTGAATATCATTGCTCGACATGGCAGTGTGATGATGGGGTGGAGGATTTGAATGGCAGCACCAACCAGGATTTTGAATCAGAGCGGCTGGGGGGACAAAGGGGGTTATAGTAGGGCTCACAGCCTTTGTTCACTCATGCCTGTTGGGACCCGGATCCTGTTTGGGGGCGTCGGGGGCCACGCCGGGCGCTTTTAGGCGTGTTGGCGGGCAACTCGGTCTTAGCCCCGCAGGATGGCTTGGGTGCCTGTTTGGATACGCTCCGGTTCTAGGATTCTGGAAGCCCAGAATCCCTAAAAAAGATGAACAGCTTGTTTGGATACAACCTAATCCCAAAAAAGTGTTTCTCCGGAGAGCCCAAAATGTACTTCTAAGAGCTATTTTTTCTGGAGCCCAAAATCAAGACTCCGGAAGTCCTTTTTTGGGATTTTGGGATTCCGAACTCCTAGAATCCCAGAATAAGAATCCTGTCCAAACACGGCGTCACTCTTTTGGGTTTGAGCACATTCTTTTGGGAATATTGAGGGGGTTGAGGGGTCTATCAATCTTTTGTGGGACCATCCTATGAAAAGTATCATCCCTCTATATGATGTTGCCCTGGTTTCAAGACCATCATATGGATAATTTGAATGCTTGAATGAAGGCCCCTTTGATTATCCGAAGGATTCAAATCCGAATTGATTGGCATAACAATCCAAATGTTTGGACCGTAGCACCATGAATAGAACCCTGTAGTTCCTACCAAAAAAAAAAGAGAGATCAATTTCTATGAAACTTCTTCCCGGCTATTCTTACGAAAGGATTAGGTCGTGGCACATCCCAATATTATTGAATTTTAAATTGTTATTCTTATTTTAAAAAGATTTAACGTTCAATATATACGAGATATATCAATGTTCGAACAACCATATCTTTGCACAAAAGCATAGATAAAACTGCAACAAAGGCGAGAGATATATAAGCTGGCGAGAAAGGCGGGATGAAAGTCCATGGGCTCCGATTACACAACCCTTCGGATGGTGGGCAAGTGCTTTTCCACTAAGATGCGACCTCTATCGATATATTAATCTAGCATCAACCCTCAATATCCTTCTCAGCTTGACTTAGGAATGCCATTTGTTGCTTTCGAGTTTGGAATAAAGAATGAGGTTTAATACTCTTGTTACTTAGTTATAGTGTTTTGATCTATTTTTATTGTGGTTAGTAGAAGAGGATAGTAATTTCATAGCTGTTTGATATGCTTATATCCGTCATTGGCATCAACCTTCATTCTTTCATAGAAATATATATAGTCAATTACCCCACATCCATCTAGAGAGGGCTGTATTGTGACCCATATCTTTCACTTTCACCAAATCTACTACTCTTAGACAATATAAATTTAGTTTTCTTGTTAAAAACTAAATTAATACCCCATATAGGCATGGTTGATAGCTAACCTACCTCTCGTAACTGCATAGCCCCTTGGGTCTCCCAATTTTTTATTTTTTGTGGAGGGATCTCACGGTCAGTACATCGTTTGTTAGTGCTTATATTGGAAGAAAGACCAAGGTGTAAGTAGAATATTGTCACACCTGAGCATAGATAAACGTGCAAAAAACAAGAGTTAATCCCACCTCAAAGGAGAGATAAATTCACCACAAAGACGGGAGGGAGCCCACTGGATTCAATTACAACCTGTTGGGTAAGGGGCAAGTGATTTGCCACTAGTATGCGACCTCAATTGCGATCTCACACTATTCCACTTGCGTTAAGATGCAACATGTTCGCAATGACACAAGGTCTACTACTTGATAGCATGTGCCATATCTTTATCATTTTGTGGCTCCATCTTGTCATTGTACAACATGAACATCTTACTATAAGGTATATCAATGAGCACCATAGTAGGGACATTAATATAGTCTCTGCCTTACCTGTTCAAGTTACTACAATTTGGAGAACTTAGAACTCGTTGATACATCCATTCATTTTAAATACTTGCTTATAAATAGCCATCACCTTTGCCATATTAGGGTTTGTCGATGTTCTGAGAAGAGGGGAATCGGTATTTCACTCCCATGAATCCCAAAATCCGAGAATATTACTTGCATTCTAGCATTTGGTTGGCTGATTTGAGAAGAGGGGAATGTTGGAGATTTTCAAAAACAGTTTGATATTTAACTGTTTTAGTTGGGACTTTTTCAACAAAGTTGTTGAGACTTCTTGGTTAGTGAGTGACTAACAAGGAGGGAGATCATAAGTTCAATCAGATGATATTCCAATTTTTTGGGTAAAAAATAAAAATTGTGCCTATGCAGCGAGGCGATGTGCGATGCATGATTGAGTGATGTGGTGTGTGTGCGTGTGCGATTGGACGTTTAGAGGCACATTTTGCACTTAGCAAGACACATCAATATAGTCTTTCATTTAGAATGGGCTTAGTCCAGTTGGACTAACTCGGATCCGAGCCAAGATAGTGAGACGGTTACAACCTAGAGCCATTGGATCCAAAGGGTGTCAGTTGGGTGATTAATTTCAAAAGGTGCCAGGAGTGTTCGTTGTATCCAAAGGGTGCTAGAAACACCTGTTCGGGTTGGCGGTTGTGAACTGTTCGTTCGAGCCGATGCGACGATCCGAACGGACGAGGCACCCGCATGAGCGGTTGCAACCATTTCTGTCTAGTTAGTTTTTTGTTTTGTTTTGTCCTAGTCATTACAAAACTGTCGTCCCTTATTATATAGATACACGAAAACATCGGTAGCCAACATAACTTGTAAAATGCGAACTATATCGGGTATATTGTGTTTGGATACTAGTGCATGCCCGTGCCTGTCGGCACTGCAGCGGGCCGCCTTCGGCAGCAAAACACCCCCCGGGCATCACCACCCCCACCCCCTCTCCCACCGTCATATGCGACGACAACACACTTGATCGCCTTCGGCATGCCCATGCTGATTGACATGAAGCGGAAGCCTTCGGTGCGACGACAACACACTTGGCCGTCGACACTGCAACGGGCCGCATTCGGCGGCAATACACTTGTCGGGCTGTCTTCGGCAGCAAGACACCCCCCAACTGACACGAAGCGGGCAACCACCGCCCCACCCCCCCAACCCCAAATCCAAATCTTCTACACCATTTATCTGTACCCCAAATCACAGCCGTCCGTTGCACCCATACCTGACCCATGCATCACACTTGATCCGAATCGGCAGGTAAAGAAACAGATGTGATTGGTCCTACCCAACATCTGATCATAGTATGCAATGGGTTCAATAGACGCCTGTGATTAGGACACCCATGATGATAAGCTGCAACGAAAGATTAAATTAAAAAAAATAAAAAATTAAATATTTAAACAGATCTTACTGGGTCTACCCGTTTTTTTAAAAGGATAGTGCATGTGCCCGTCGGCACTGTAGCGAGCTGCCCTGTCGGCACTGCAGCAGGTCGTCTTCGGTGGCAACACGCTTGACCGTCTTTGGCAACAAAACACTTTTGACGATGACAACGACATTCATAGGGACACCCATTTCCTCTCGTGCCGATTGGCACGAAGCTAGCGCTTTCATCTAGGGATGGCAACGGTGCAATTTCGATGCAGTTCTGGGCAAAATCGAAACCGCACCGCAACACCGAAACCGCACCGCACCGCGACGGTGTACCATATGTAAAACCGATCCAACACGACCTATTGCCACCCCTACACATATGTCTCTCTCTTTCTCTCTCTCTCTCTCTCTCTCTCTCTCTTTCTCTCTCTCTCACACACACACACATGTCACACGTGCGAACGCACCTCATCATTCGTATGTAATTTTTTTGGTACGTAATCCGGGGCTGTCTACAGATATGGCAAAAAGGTGGGGAGGAGGAACTTACTGCTAAGTCCACTGTTCTTTTTCCTCCTCCCCACCTTTTTGTCATATCTGTAGACTTCTCACCCAATCTCAAAGTCATACACGTACGAACTTACTCGCTATTAGCCGTCGACCCATCCTTACCAGCTCATTCGAGCTATAGGTAGTGAACAAAAAATCCAACCCCATGCAAGTCCACATCTCATGCACATGACTCCATCCTTTCTCTCTATCTCTTGAAACCTAATCACAGTTCTCAAAAACCTATCCCAAGCATTACAGCACACATCATAGCTATCCATGGCCGCATCAACCCATGCGAAGCCATGCATGCATGCTCTTATCCAAGTCTCTCTCTTTTAAATCCTAACCGACCAACCTGATAACAACTCCCCACTATCCCCTATCTCTCTTTTTTCATTTATTTCCATTTAATCAAAACCTGATCGCAGCCGTCGGTGTTATTCAAAACCATCTAATCTCACTCCCTCCTATCTCTCCTATTTTCTCTCTAATTGATTCACTTTCCCTATTTTACCGTCCCTCTCTTCAAATCTCTCTCTCTCTCTCTCTTGCCATGTAACTGAAACTCCCTCCCTCTCTCCTCATCTAAATTCGACAACATCCCTTGTGATCATCTCTCTATCTCCATTAATCTCCTTACATAATCGTCCATAACACCCCGCCATTAATACTATATGCATGCAATTAATATTCTATATAGAGTATTTATTTAATTTGAGCCATCAAGTACATCTTATATTCCTTTATGTATGGATGATTGTGATGATACGTAGTTATTTTTTTTGTCTAGTCAACTTGTTTCGTTTTGTCTAGTCAGCAATTTTTTTGTCTAGTCAGCTTTTGATGCCAATTTGTCTAGTCAGTAGGGGTGAGCGTCGGTTTTGTCGGTCGGTTTCGGTGTCGGTTTTGTCGGTTTTATTTTTTTTCGGTTTTCGAAAAATCAAAACCGAAACCGAAACCAAAATGGTCGGTTTTTGTCGGTTCGGTGTGATCGGTTTTCGGTTCGGTTTCGGTTAATATGAGTTATGCTAGAACCCTTGGCGCTTGAATCTTAATCGTCAGTTCATCACAAATAAGTGGATGATTATGTTCTTACATAGTGCCAAAATGAAAGTTCAAAGCAAAATCAACCGACGTTCACTCTTTTGAAGCATTGTAGATCTAACATAATTACTTCATACTTGCACTTACTGGAAACAAAAGTATTATGACCGTTGTGTTTATGATTTAAGAAGTCGGGTCGGTTTTTTTCGGTTTCGGTTCGGTGTTTCATACCCGGGAACCGAAACCGAAACCGATTTAATCGGTTTTGTCGGTTCTGTTTGTTTTCGGTTCGGTTTGATGTTCGGTTCGGTTATTTCGGTTAAATTTTGGTCGGTTTTGGTTCGGTTAGGCGGTTCGGGTCGGTTTTTGCACAACCCTACTAGTCAGCACGAAAGCGCTGTGCCATGTTATATAGATATATATTTCTGGATCCGGTAAGTAATCGGGCTGTTTTTTGGGATCCATACCCAGCCGAACAACTTATTGGATCTGGCTATTACAATCCAAACCCGATAATTTGGGGTTTTAGGTTATTGACCTACATCCGAGGTTAACCAACCCGTGATCCGGTTAAAGGGTCATTCTCAGGTTGGCGTAGTGGAGCTATCTTTCAACTGAAGTCTTTTTTTAAATATGATCATGGAGCCTTCTATGGGTATGGAAGGTTCGATTAATTTATTTTTCCCCCCTCCTTAGGTAAGAAGTCATTAATCACTACATAGGGGCCAAGTTGAGAAAATTTGGTGCAAGGTTCCTCTCCTTGTCGGTTTGATGTGTCGGTAATTAGGTACATTAGTATAGGTAGGGTCAGTCAACAGATTATATTCAAGAAGGATCATACTGAGTCCACCTCCGATCCAATAAGAAGGATAAGTAGGCCAGCTCTGGTAAGATCCAAACACAACTTGTCTCTTGGATCCAAGACTGTAGGGAGGCAACGCGGTTTAAAACTGAAAACCGTGATAAATCACACTGTATGATGCGGTTTTGGTTTGCCAAAATATAAAACTGTCTCGGTGCGGTTTCAGTTTTTAGTTTCGGTGTAGCGGTGCGGTTTCGGTTTTGGCCAAAACTGCACCGTTTAGGCCATTCTAGTGATAAACCGTGGTGCACTGCACCTCACCGTATGGTGCGGTTTCGGTTTTACATAACAGTACATCGTCGCGGTGTGGTTTCGACGTGGAGGTTTGGCGTTGCGGTGCGATTTCGGTTTTGCCCGAAACCGCACCATTGCCATCCCAACCAACTCAGGACTCGGACTGCTTACTGGATATCGGATCTGAGTAGTAGTCTCCAATTAGGCCTTTTGCATTAAAAGAAATTGGGAGACTTAACCAAAAGTTCTTTTAAGAAAACCATTTTAAACTAAATGACAGACAATATATATGTTTTATATCATGTCCCTCTCCAAAATATTCTATTACAGTAAGTCCCCCAACCACCGGTTTGATTTTTCCAAATTCACTATAGCAATTTTTTAAACGAGATTCGGAAGGCCTTTCAGGTATATTGATAAGAGCACCACTGCCGGAGATACCAGTTCCATGCACCCCACCGCTGCCAATCCCATGTAACTGAACGTCACCTTTGCCGCTGTCGGTCCTCCTCCTCCTCCCCTTCTTCTTCGTCGTCCTTCTGCTCTTCTTCCTCCTCCTCCCCATCCTTTCTCCCACTTCCTCCTCCTTCCTTGAGACATGTCGGTCGCTCCCAATTAACCGACATATCTCCACACACCATGTCTGTATGCTGGTCAAGGATAACATACAACTATGTCCGTCGAAACCTATTGGCCGACATGTCTTTACGAACGAGGGGGAAGAGGGAGAAGGGGGGGAGGGGCATGAAAACAAGGGTAAGGAGGAAGTTGGAAGGCAGAAGATAAGAAAAGGGGCCGTTGGATAAGGACGAGATATCGGTGGTAGTCGTAACGGGGAGGTAGAAAGTACGGATCTGTGGGGTGCCTCATCAATGTGGGAGCATTTATAAAAAAATTTAATCAGACTGGGGTGACTGTATCACTTTGAGGCCCTAATGATTTTCATAGAGTAAAAAAACGCACAATGAAGTGTTTCATAACACCCCTCTTTCTCTCCCCTTCCGTATTTCATCCCCAGCATCCACTACTCATTCCCTTCTTGAAATATTTTATATTTTTATTCACACCTAACAGTTTCTCTCCCTACCCATTTTGAACTTCTAGACCAAAATACCCTTAGCATGTGTGCAGAGGGAGAGAGGTGGATAGAAATCACGAGTTATGGTGTTCTCTCGGATCTTGGATATTTCTTTTTTTTGTCATTTAAAATTTACCAAGGATATTTGCTAATTCCTCCCCAACTAATAGGCCAATAACCAAAACCCCCATCACATTTCAATATTTGCAAAAACCTCCCTTATGTTGTGCCCTTATGTACACATACTTGTTGGGTGTGTGTTAAAACCACACTTTTAGTCCCATATCGGTTAGGGGAGAAATCCCCTACCAACATATAAGGATTTGCCCACTTCCCCCCACTAGTCATCACACTAGAGGAGGGGCTCCACTAGCTCACACACGTGCGCGCGTGTGTGCCGAGCCGAGCCGGGCCGGGCTTGGGCTGGGCGGCGCGTGTGTGTGCGCCCGCGGACCCGGACACGATAGCACCTCCGAAATGGGCTGGTCCGCACCTGCCTTCTTTTTGTTTTTTGCTATTAAGTCCTCCCCTATTTATTAAATTCCTTTTTGGCTACTAGCCGTTTTGCATGCGACCCGTTGCTGCATGCGAGCCGTTACGAGAGCTGTAACGTGCGAGGTTAATGGGCTTAATCGCAGCCCATTAACCGCTCCCCTCTTTTAGCCTCCCATTAACAACCCGAGGCCTATATAAGGCCCGGTGCAGCCATGGGATCAACACACTCTGAAAACCGGAATTCCTCTCTGCTTACTGCCTCTCTCTCTCACATTCTCTCGTGCCGTGTTGCTGTGGTGCTGCCCCTTTGCTCCGAAGAGACTCCCTCTCTCGGACCAAAGCCTTGCTGCGGTGCTACCTCCCGGCCTCGAGAAGATCGTCATCGAGTTGCTGGGTTCCTGAAAGTCTACGAGGTTCGCAAAACCTTCTTGGAGTCGTGCCGACGAGAAGGAGGTCGCCTGACCGGGGTCGCCGTATCTCCGAGAACAATTGCCACGAGACCCGCACGAGGGGGGCAATAAGATTCTTGGGACAGTGCCTAGCACGCTTCGACCACAGGCCAGAGTTTCTAACTCTTCTTTTATCCTAATATTAGATCTAAAATAATCGACTTGCATCTAATAGAGAAATCTAAATAATTAGATATATTTTAGATAGATTGTATCTCCCTTTTAGAAAAGTTCGGCAAGGTGAATGACGGTTCCATAGAACCCGCTCTGCCTTGGCAAACAATTTCTAAAAGAAATTTGTGACTTGTCCTTGTTTGCGAAAACTAACATTTGCTAATCAATTTTAATATTAATAATTTGATTAAATCCTAAATTTGCTAGTTTAGAACGATTAGATTTCCAACAATCCAAGAATCTTATTGTTATTTAATCGTTCATCATATTATCATTCTATTGTGCATTTTATTTTGTTAGTATTGTTATCATAGAATAAATAGTTTCATTATTAGTTGTTAAAAGTTGCGCTATAGTTGTTAGTCAAAATTAGTTTTCTACAAAAGTTAATTAAAAGCATACATTTTAGAAAAGACTAAGAGTCATTATTTGGAATATTCCACTACCTACGGTGTCTAGAAAGGCTTGACAAACCGGCATTAAATTGCCCAACCTCCTACCTGGAGCCCATCTGGCCGTTAGGATTTGGAAGTTTCATTTTGACTTCTGAAAGTCAAATCTATACAGTGTGCTTTAAAATTGACAAAACTCATTTTTTAATCCACAGATTTCAACCTCTTACTTTGGTCCGAAATTGCCTCACCAAACCGTGAAACCCTTAGTGCCAAACCCGAAAAGTTTGACGGGTCTAACTTCAAGAGGTGGCAGAACCAGATGCGTTTCTGGCTAACCACACTTGGGTTATTATCAGCCATAGGTGAAACCGCACCAGGAGTATCCAATGGGTCTAGCCAAACTCGTCGTACCCGAGCCTCCACTTCTCAACCTGAAACTGAACCAACTTCTGGCATTCCCACTAGGACCCCAGAAGAAATCAACTACCATGGCCTTCATAGGATCCTAGGGGCTTTATCTGATAGGCTATATGACATCTACTATACCATTCAAAACCCTAAGGACTTATGGGATACCCTAGAGCGTAAATATGGCCTAGATGATGCTGGAGTAAAACGCTTCAAAGCGTCTGACTTCAACAGCTTCAAAATGGTTGACTCCAAACCCATGAATGATCAAATTCATGAGTTTGAAAACCTAGTCCAACACCTAAAGACGAATGGTTCCACTCTTGATGAAACCTTCCAAATAGCCTGTCTTATAGATAAACTCCCTGCTTCTTGGTCCGAGTTTTCTAAACACCTAAGTCATACCTAAGGTGACCTAACCCTAACTCAAGTTCTAAACTCTATTAGAATTGAGGAGCAACATAGGCTCAGGGAAAAGGGATCCTCTGAATCCAAACCCAAGGTCAACAACGTAGAGGGTCAACCGTCTAAGCCATTCCAAAAATCTAGACATAAGTTCCAGAAGAAACCCTTCCACCCTAAGCCTAAGCCATACACCAAGAAGCCATACCATAGCAACCATAATCCAAACCATCCCAAGGACCAAAAGAAGGAAGGAGTGCGTTGCTGCTACGTCTGCGGTCGGACCAATCACATGGCCAACCAATGCTTCTACAAGAAGACAGCACCACCTCCAAATCCAAGAAGAAATGGTCCAATGCCACCCGGCTCCCAAGTCAACATGGTGACCTCTGGAGCTGGCTCTTCTGGGACCGCTTTCAGGTCTGTTCTCTTCACCCCTGAAGTTAACATGACCTTTCAAGCATTTGATTGGTGGATTGACACAGGAGCTAACATTCATGTTTGCTCTGATCAATCTTTGTTTTCCACCTATCAGGTCTCAGGTGGAGGAGCTGTAAGCATGGGGAACAATGCTGAGGCTCATGTGCTAGGGATAGGACGGATCGACCTGAAGCTGACGTCGAAGAAGACCCTAACCCTGCGCGGAGTCCACCACGTTCCGGAGATTAGGAGGAACTTAATTAGTGGGTCCTTATTAGTCCAACAGGGCTATAAGCTTGTATTTGAGTCCAATAAAGTTGTAATAACTAAAGGAATGAATTTTATTGGAAAAGGATTTCTTTGTGATGACTTATTTAAATTAAATATCTTTAATCCTTCGTCTACAGTTCTGAATGTTGAGTCTTCGGTCACTTGGCACCATAGACTAGGTCATGTAAATTATAATTCTATTAAGAAACTCATGACCCTAAACATCATTCCCAAATCCGATACTAGGAATCTCGACAAGTGCGAGATATGCGTAGAAGCGAAACAACCTAAGAAATCCTTTAAAACCATCGATCGAGACTCCCATATACTTGAATTAATTCACAGCGATGTCTGTGATTCTGGGAGAACCTCGAGAGGTGGCAATAGATATTTTGTAACGTTCATAGATGACGCTTCAAAATATTACCACCTATACCTTATTAAAACTAAGGATGAAGTACTCAGTAAATTTAAAATTTACAGAGCTTTGGTTGAAAACCAATTAGACGAAACCATTAAGATCCTTAGGTCAGACCGAGGAGGGAAGTACACCTCAAATGAGTTAAGTGAGTACTGTGATGACTATGGAATACTCCATGAAGTCACAGCTCCTTACACTCCCCAATCCAACGGTGTAGCGGAGAGGAAAAACAGAACCCTAATGAACATGGTCAATTCCATGTTACTAAGCTCTGGAGCGCCAGAGAACTTGTGGGGGGAAGCCCTAATGACGGCTTGTTTTATCCTTAACCGTATTCCCTTTAAACACAATGACTTGACCCCATACGAAGTATGGAAACATAGAAAACCTAACTTAGAATATTTAAAAGTGTGGGGGTGCCTAGCTAAGGTAAAAATCCCTGATAACAAAAAGAAGAAGATAGTACCTAAGACTGTAGATGCCATCTTTATTGGCTACGCTTCAGACAGTAACGCTAATCGTTTTTTAGTGTTTAACTCTGAAATAAGCGAAATAGCCAATAACACCATAATCGAAGCAAGAGATGCCTCATACTTCGAAAATATCTTTCCTTATAAGACTAGGATCAACACTAGGATTAATACCAATAATCAGGCCTCCAGTTCTAATCAGGTGACTCAGATCGAACCTGAAGTCCAATTAGAACTTGAAGACCAGACTGAACCGGTAACCCAAACCGAACCTAGGAGGAGTAAACGTGCTCGTGTAGAGAAAGTCTTTGATGACTTTTATGCACTTATGGTGGAGAACTCTCCCTCCACCTATACAGATGCAATGAAGTCCATAGACTCACCTTTTTGGAAAGAAGCCATAGATAACGAGATCCAATCCATACTTCAAAATCATACATGGGAACTCACCAATTTACCTCCTGGTTGTAAAACCATAGGATGTAAATGGGTGTTTAAGAAAAAGCGTAGACCTGACGGTACCATAGATAAATTTAAGGCACGACTTGTAGCCAAGGGCTTTACCCAAAAACCAGGGGTAGACTACTTTGATGTCTACTCACCTGTCGCTAGGATAACCACGATTAGGATCCTCATCGCCTTAGCTTCAATCTATAAGCTAGTCATACATCAAATGGATGTTAAGACTGCTTTCTTGAATGACGACCTTAATGAGGAAATTTACATGGACCAACCCGAGGGATTTACTGCACCTGGACAAGAAGGAAAGGTGTGTAAGTTAATTCGATCCCTCTATGATCTTAAACAAGCCCCAAAACAATGGCATATGAAATTCGATGAAGTTATCTTATTCTATGGATTTGATATCAACACAACGGATGAATGTGTATACCATAAAATAGATGGTAATAATATTGTCATCTTATGTTTGTATGTTGACGATATTCTGATATTCGGTTCAAACATACAAATCATAAATGATATCAAACACTTTTTGTCCCAAAACTTTGACATGAAAGATTTAGGACAAGCCGACGTTATTTTGAACACTAAGATCATTAGGAAGAACAATGGTTTAGTGTTATCCCAATCCCACTATGTCGAGAAAATTCTTAGGAAATTTTACGACCCCGATTGCCAACCGGTATCCACACCATATGATCCAAATACCCATCTGACAAAGAATACTGGACTTCCTAGACTACAGAGCGAGTATGCTCAAATCATAGGATCGCTAGGTTTTCTAGCAAACTATACTCGACCCGATATCGCTTACGCGGTAAATAGACTTAGTCGTTATACGTCTAACCCTAATTTATCCCATTGGAATGCGTTAGAAAGAATTTTTAGATATCTTAAGGGAACCATATCATACGGTCTCCACTATAGTGGATATCCAGCTGTATTAGAGGGATACTCTGATGCTAACTGGATTAGTGACTCAATAGATATTAAGTCCACAACCGGATATGTATTCCTACTAGGAGGTGGAGCCATATCTTGGAAATCCACCAAACAGACTGTTATAGCTAGGAGTACCATGGAATCAGAAATGATAGCGCTAGATACCACTAGCACAGAAGCAGAATGGCTTCGAGATCTTCTATATGAGATCCCATTGATAGAAAAGCCTTTACCGGCTATATCTATCCATTGTGATTGTCGATCAGCTATTGATAAATGTAATCAAGAAAACGCTGACGTGAAAATAAATCGATATCTGAAAGTGAGACATAGATCTCTCAGATATAAGATGAAATCAAATAATTGCCCTAGACTTTGTTAGATCCGAAAAGAATTTGGCGGATCATCTAACTAAGGGCCTTTCTAGGACAGTGGTCTTAGAATCGTCGAGGGGGATGGGATTAAGCCCATAAGAAAGATCACCGCAGTGGGAACCCAACCTCACGGAGGTTCAATGGGTAGAAACAAACTGTAGTAGTGATTGAAAATGAGGAGCACTGAATAATGCTCCCGTCCCTATGACGTCAGTGCTTATTAAAAGCAAGGGGTAGGATGAGTTTAAAACTCTTAATAAGTCCAAGATCCATGAGGCGGGGTGTCGCCTTGCTCACACCCCTATTAGGACTTACCTATATGTATGTCGTTGTGAGGCCGCAACTCTAGGACCAGGGCTGCTCCCTAGAAACATACAAGAAAAGATATCTGCGCAAGGCCATTAATAGCGCAACCCGCTTAGAACCATCGAAAACTGTACTACGTGTACTATTTGTAGAAACCCGATACATGAGGCTGGTTCAAGGCATAGTCCACCAAGTCCTCACGGATGTATACAACTGTACTAAGTGGAGGTTCAAACCGGAAGGTACCTACACCTACTGCGTAGTATAAGGAATCCAGCAAAGTCTTTTTATTTTACATTTTAAACTTTTTAATTATTTAATATTTAGTGGTTTTAAACACATGTGGGGGATTGTTGGGTGTGTGTTAAAACCACACTTTTAGTCCCATATCGGTTAGGGGAGAAATCCCCTACCAACATATAAGGATTTGCCCACTTCCCCCCACTAGTCATCACACTAGAGGAGGGGCTCCACTAGCTCACACACGTGCGCGCGTGTGTGCCGTGCCGAGCCGAGCCGAGCCGGGCCGGGCTTGGGCTTGGGATGGGCGGCGCGTGTGTGTGCGCCCGCGGACCCGGACACGATAGCACCTCCGAAATGGGCTGGTCCGCACCTGCCCTCTTTTTGTTTTTTGCTATTAAGTCCTCCCCCATTTATTAAATTCCTTTTTGGCTACTAGCCGTTTTGCATGCGACCCGTTGCTGCATGCGAGCCGTTACGAGAGCTGTAACGTGCGAGGTTAATGGGCTTAATCGTAGCCCATTAACCGCTCCCCTCTTTCAGCCTCCCATTAACAGCCCGAGGCCTATATAAGGCCCGGTGCAGCCATGGGATCAACACACTCCGAAAACCGGAATTCCTCTCTGCTTACTGTCTCTCTCTCTCCCATTCTCTCGTGCCGTGTTGCTGTGGTGCTGCCCCTTTGCTCCGAAGAGACTCCCTCTCTCGGACCAAAGCCTTGCTACGGTGCTACCTCCCGGCCTCGAGAAGATCGTCATCGAGTCGCTGGGTTCCTGAAAGTCTACGAGGTTCGCAAAACCTTCTTGGAGTCGTGCCGACGAGAAGGAGGTCGCCTGACCGGGGTCGCCGTATCTCCGAGAACAATTGCCACGAGACCCGCACGAGGGGGGCAATAAGATTCTTGGGACAGTGCCTAGCACGCTTCGACCACAGGCCAGAGTTTCTAACTCTTCTTTTGTCCTAATATTAGATCTAAAATAATCGACTTGCATTTAATAGAGAAATCTAAATAATTAGATATATTTTAGATAGATTGTATCTCCCTTTTAGAAAAGTTCGACAAGGTGAATGACGGTTCCATAGAACCCGCTCTGCCTTGGCAAACAATTTCTAAAAGAAATTTGTGACTTGTCCTTGTTTGCGAAAACTAACATTTGCTAATCAATTTTAATATTAATAATTTGATTAAATCCTAAATTTGCTAGTTTAGAACGATTAAATTTCCAACACTTGTTATTGAAAAGTCTGAAACTTGTGTACATAAAGGAGGTTTCTACAACTATTGAAATGTGAAAAAAATTTAGAATGTTCTAATTTTTGTGGATGTGCTGCTATCTATCCGAAGGTGATCATCCACAAAAAATTTCAACAAATTTAGAATATTTTAATTTTTGTGGACATGCTATATTCTATCAGAAGGTGATCATCCACAAAATTTTTTTAACAAATGTTAAAACATTTATGGATGTGTTGGCACCAAAAGTGTTGGTTGTTGATCTTGATATATATATATATATATATATATATATATATATATATATATATATATATATATATATATATATATATATATATATATATATATATATATATATATATATATATATATATATATATATATATATATATATATATATATATATATATATATAGGGGAATGCTTAAATGCGGTCTGCGGTCCATGTCCGCAGCCGTCCGATGCACCCACCGCGTGCATCAAATGCACGGTGAGGTGCATCGGACGGCTACGGACGCGGACCACACGATCAAAATATTTTTTTTTAAGCCTTCAAAATCTTTTTCGTGACCTTGGGCATGATATATATATATATATATATATATATATATATATATATATATATATATATATATATATATATATATATATATATATATATATATATAGGGGCATGCTATGCTGCGGCATGCGGTGCGTGCGGCACTGCACCGCAGCAGTCTGATGCACGCGCTGTGTGCATCGCACGCACGCAACGATGCATCAGACGGCTGCAGTGAAGTGCTGCACTTACCGCATGCGGTGTGTGTGTGTGTGTGTGTGTGTGTGTGTGAAACTATATTATCTACACAAATTAGAGAGATAATCGGGTTTCGGGTGTCAAATATAGGTATTGAGATATCTATACCCATACCTGATAGTTAATCGGATAAAGTTTCTATATTCATACCTTACCCAAGCATTGTAAAAAGTATTAAGGTACCCATAACCATACCCATAAATTAATAGGGTAGAGTTCCTATACCCATATATACCCTATCACGTAGAGTATACCCATACCCTACCCAAACCTTGTGCAACCCATACCAATGATACCTATACCTTGTAAAAATCTTGTATAACCCATACCTAAAAGTACATTGTACCTATACACGTACCAGATGGAAGGAAGAATGGGTTAGTAAGATTTATTCCCATAATAGCCCTTAGTATTTTAAATGGACATATGACTCAATTGATTTATGGGAAAAGGGTAATATTCTTGGATGGTATTTGTGATTTATGTAGAGATAAAACGAAAAAGGTAAAAATGGTATATTACGGTCCTAGCCCTTGTGTTTGTTATCATGACATAGGATTCAAAATACTGGGTATGGATTTGGATAAGGACGAGATATCGGTGGTAGTCGTAACGGGGAGGTAGAAAGTAAGGATCTGTGGGGTGCCTCATCAAAGTGGGAGCATTTATAAAAAAATTTAATCAGACTGGGGTGACTGTATCACTTTGAGGCCCTAATGATTTTCATAGAGCAAAAAAACGCACAATGAAGTGTTTCATAACACCCCTCTTTCTCTCCCCTTCGGTATTTCATCCCCAGCATCCACTACTCATTCCCTTCTTGAAATATTTTATTCACACCTAACAGTTTCTCTCCCTACCCATTTTGAACTTCTAGACCAAAATACCCTTAGCATGTGTGCAGAGGGGGAGAGGTGGATATAAATCATGAGTTATGGTGTTTTCTCGGATCTTGGATATTTCTTTTTTTTGTCATTTAAAATTTACCAAGGATATTTGATAATTCCTCCCCAACTAATAGGCCAATAACCAAAACCCCCATCACATTTCATTATTTGCAAAAACCTCCCTTATGTTGTGCCCACATACTTGGGCCTATATATCAAGGAAAATTGTGTACACTTGTTATTGAAAAGTCTGAAACTTGTGTACATAAAGGAGGTTTCTACAACTATTGAAATGTGAAAAAAATTTAGAATGTTCTAATTTTTGTGGACGTGCTGCTATCTATCCAAAGGTGATCATCCACAAAAAATTTCAACAAATTTAGAATGTTTTAATTTTTGTGGACATGCTATATTCTATCAGAAGGTGATCATCCACAAATTTTTTTTAACAAATGTTAAAACATTTATGGATGTGTTGGCACCAAAAGTGTTGGTTGTTGATCTTGATATATATATATATATATATATATATATATATATATATATATATATATATATATATATATATATATATATATATATATATATATATATATATATATATATATATATAGAGAGAGAGAGAGAGAGAGAGAGAGAGAGAGAGAGAGAGAGAGAGAGAGAGAGAGGAATGGGATGCTGCCTATCAAAGCAGCATTTTTTGCTGCTTTGATACATTGTTTGACCATCCTAGAAGTTTTAGAATTTAATAAAATTTGGTGAGGGTGTTGTCTAGGTTAAGATGATCATCCTCACAAATTTTCATCAAATTTCAAAACTTCTAAGAGGGTCAAATGGTCAAAGCAAAATATGCAGATTTTAACGATGACTGCAGATTTTGCAGATTTTGCTTCGACCATTTGACCCTCTTAGAAGTTTTGGAATTTGATGAAAATTTGTGGGGATGATCATCTTACCCTAGACAACACCCTCACCAAATTTCATCAAATTCCAAAACTTCTAGGATGGTCAAACAATGTATCAAAGCAGCAAAAAACGCTGCTTTGATAGGCAGCATCCCATTCCTCATATATATATATATATATATATATATATATATATATATATATATATATATATATATATATATATCTATGCTGCGGCATGCGGTGCGTGCGGCACTGCACCGCAGCCGTCTGATGCACGCGCTGTGTGCATCGCACGCACGTAACGATGCATCAGACGGCTGCAGTGAAGTGCTGCACTTACCGCATGTGGTGTGTGTGTGTGTGTGTGTGTGTGTGTGTGAAACTATATTATCTACACAAATTAGAGAGATAATCGGGTTTCGGGTGTCAAATATAGGTATTGAGATATCTATACCCATACCTGATAGTTAATTGGATAAAGTTTCTATATTCATACCTTACCCAAGCATTGTAAAAAGTATTAAGGTACCCATAACCATACCCATAAATTAATAGGGTAGAGTTCCTATTCCCATATATACCCTATCAGGTAGAGTATACCCATACCCTACCCAAACCTTGTGCAACCCATACCAATAATACCTATACCTTGTAAAAATCTTGTATAACCCATACCTAAAAGTACATTGTACCTATACACGTACCAGATGGAAGGAAGAATGGGTTAGTAAGATTTATTCCCATAATAGTCCTTAGTATTTTAAATGGATATATGACTCAATTGATTTATGGCAAAAGGGTATATAATATTCTTGGATGGTATTTGTGATTTCTGTAGAGATAGAACGAAAAGGATAAAAATGGTATATTACGGTCCTAGCCCTTGTGTTTGTTATCATGACATAGGATTCAAAATACTGGGTATGGATTTCGATAAGGTGAAGGGTAAAATAGAAACTCATGCAAAAGGATGGAAGGATGTAAGGACCCAAATATTTAGGAGGTATGGATTTGGGTCGGGGTCGGATCATAAGTTAGAGGGATAGTTGGTTTTCGGGTATGGATATTGGGATATTCATACCCATACCCGAAAGCTAACAGGGTAGAGTTCGAATGCATACACTACCCAAACATAGGAATAATGGGTTTTTTCCTTGATGTTGTTTTAAAACATAGGATTGAGAAGGGTAAAATAAGGAACACCATGTAGGATGTAAGGAATAATGGGTCAGTGGATTAGTGAGATTGCCCTTCCCATTATAACCCTTATTTTTTAATGGATAAATAATATTCAATTGATTAGTGGCAAAGAAGAGAATGACAAAATGGAAAACAAAAATTAGGATGGAAGGAAGAATGGGTTAGTGAGATTTATTCCCATAATAGCCCTTGATTTTTCAAATGGATATATAAGATTTAATGGATTAGTGGCAAAAGGGTAATATTCTTGGATAGTATTTGTGATTTGTGTAGGGATAAAATGGAAAGGATAAAAATGTCATATTACGGTCCTAGCTCTTGTGTTTGTTTTCATGACATAGGATTCAAAATACTAGGTATGGATTAATGGATAATGTGAAGGGTAAAATGAGAACTCATGCAAAAAGATGATAGGATGAATGACCCAAAAGTATGAATTTATTTAAGGAGTATGGATTAGTGGTAAAAGGGCAATATTTTTGGATGGTATTTGTGATTTGTGTAGAGATAGTACGGAAAGAGTAAAAATGATATATTACAGTCCTATCCCTTGTGTTTGTTTTTATGACATAGGATTCAAAATACTAGGTATGGATTCACGGATAAGATGAAGGATAAAATGAAAACTCATGCAAAAGAATGGAAGGATGTAAGGACAAAAAAATATGGATTTATTTAGGGGATATGGATATGGATGGATAAAAGGGGGTATTTTGCAAACATTCAAAACTATAGTGACTGATTTGAAACAAAAAAAAAAAAAAGTCGGTCAACAGATTTTGGGTAGACATCAGGGGGGGTAAAGTGTAATTTCCCCTAAATAAAAAGCTGGACGTGCAAAGCAGCTGACGCGAGATTCCTTTCTTGGTTTCATTTTGTAGTTGGCTGGCCAACCAACCACGTCCCTTATTTCTAGCTCTACCCCTCTGTTTTGCCACGTTCGCAAATCCAATACAAGGGTATTATAGTCATTATACGCCCAAAATAGAACCAAACGAGGAGATCCAACCGATCATTCAATCACTGCTCCCACTCTCCTCTCAGTGTACTTTCCTTGAGATCATCGTCCGCTCGCTTCTTCATCTCTCGTGTCTCTCTCTCTGTCTCTCTCTCTTTCCCCCCTCGGTCGCATCGATCTCTGTTCTATCTTTCAGGAGAGAAGCGAGCAAGATCTGTGATCATGAGCACCGGGGATCTCCTAAATATCCATCCCAAGGAGCTGAAATTCCCATGTAAGTCCTATCTGGATTGCTGGAGTGGTGGGAAATCTCCAAAAAAAAAAAAAAATCATCTTTTTCGGTCGATCCCGTCGGAGGTGGGATTTTGAGATGGGGGATGATGAGGGTTCTATTGGGTTCTAACATTCGAATTCGATTTTGATCTGGGTCCCCGTTATCGGCCGATATTCTCTGTGTTTTGTTGCCATTGCCTTGTTTTCGATTAAGCTTTGATTTTGATTAGGGCTTTTTTTTCCCCTTCTTTGTTACTTTCCGTGAAGTTGAACTGAAAAAGCAGAGCTCATGCTGTATGCGATTGACCAACAAGACTGATCAGCATGTAGCCTTCAAGGTAATTATTTCCATGCTTTCGAGAGCTTGAAAATTCCTTTTTTTTCTGTCCAGTTATGCCTAAAAATCTCATTTTTTTTGTTATATTTCTTCCAATTCGGAGAGTGATTATCCTAAAAATCGATATCCGATTGGTAATCTTGAATGCCTCGTGTTTCCTAGGTTAAGACAACCAACCCCAAGAAGTATTGCGTGCGACCCAACACGGGAATCGTGCTGCCCGGAGGGACATGCGACATCACAGGTGAACTCTTGTCGCCGGTAGTAGGGAGGAAGTATCTGATTTGATTGGTTGGACTCTATTCTGAGACTAATCTTGTGCCTTCTTTGTTGTCGGCGTGCTAGTTACGATGCAAGCTCAGAAGGAAGCTCCGCCTGACTTGCAATGCAAGGACAAGTTCCTCCTCCAGAGTGTTGTCGCAGATGATGGCACGATGATAAAGGACATAACCCCTGAAATGGTAGCGGTTCACTGTTTTATCGCTGAGCTTTCGCTCCTTTGGTCCTTTTGGACAACTCTGACATGGACAAATACATTGAATTGTCAGTTCAATAAAGCACCAGGTAAGGTGGTCGAGGAGTTTAAGCTGCGGGTGGTTTACATTCCTGCTAATCCCCCTTCACCAGTCCCTGAGGAATCAGAAGAAGGATCTTCCCCAAGATCGTCTATGTTGGAAAATGGAACCCAAAGTTCGTCGTTGTTTGATGAGGTGCGCACGTCTACTACAGTTTTTAGTCTATAATTTGTCGTTTGTTTCTTTCTCTTTCACTCTTTCCTTTCATCGTATGTTTGTTACGATAAGCTTTTTGTACTTTCTCCATGAATGGGTGATCTAATACTGAAGGCAAGTGCAAAAATTTGCAGGTATCTAAGTCTTTTGAAGAATCATCCAAAGAAAATACTTCCGAGGTGAGATTTTACTTCTACTAGTATAACTACAATTGGTATTATTTTTTTTTAGCTTTCATCCATAAAATCATAATAGGCAGTTATGTTATGCGTTCTTTTCCATTTTTGAAGGTATCCAACATCATGTTTTGCTTTACATTTAGTAGTTGACCAAGATTTAGGGGATAGGGCTTGTTGCCTATGCATATGTTTATTCTTTATTTTGACAGATTTAGGGGATAACTCCTCTATTTCTTTAAATATTTTGGCCGAGAGGACTAATATTTCCTATTATTTTCTTATTTGTCTATGTGTGTGTGCGCGCACTGGCAAAGGTAAGATTTTTCCTTATTGGGAGCAACAATATTTTTGAGTGTAATGAATTAGCCGTAGAAATAATATAAATATATAATTATGATTTGACCTTATTGAACTATTAAATCTTTTTGTTGGCTATCAATTCATCTATTGCTGATTTGGAAGATAAAACTAGGTTTGTCAAAAACATTGTTACTAATATTCATTCATTTTTTTAATGATTATCCTTAAGTATAAATATTTTGTTTTAATTTTGTTTTAACGATTAACTACTTAATTTACCTAGATAATATGTTTGCAATAACTAATAATTTGTCTACGACATCCAACAACTAATTGTCGCAGACAATGGCTATGGCCATTATTTATTACAACAATTTATTATAGTTAAAGGTAATTAGTTCGTGATAACTACTCAGCTTGCTGACAAATACAATTCATCACTTTGGTGTGTAGTTATTGCCATAGCCATAGCTATCAAGTTTTGCCCTATCTTTTTGAGGTCAACTTTCTGTCCTTGGGTTGTCATTCTTGTTAAAGGCTATCTAAGACGGCTTTACGAGCTTCTCCATTTTTCTCCAACAACACATGCACCCCTCCATTTTTTTCGGACAACACACAACACACACAAACACAAACGCGCACACACAAATCCGAGACCTCTCCTTACCCAGTCCGCATCTGCTCCATATTCTACATGCGAATCCATCTTCAAATGTTCTCAATCATTTTGTTTTCGGTGCAACTCGTAAACTTGCTCTAATATACGCATTCCTCATCATATCCTCCTATTTTTGCACTATATCCGATTTAACATCCCCATCTCTGCCATATTCACCTTGTGTGCTTAAGTTCTCTTTATTGATGAACATTCTTAAGAATCTTAACCATATAACATCTATAGTGAATAATTGGATTACTACCTTTATGTATAAGTAACAATCTAATTTATTAAAGTAAAACAAACCTATTTTTCCTCTCTAGAAATTAACAAATTTAGAAAATGAAAGTTTAAAATATGAAAGGAGGATATCAAAAAGAAGAGAATGAAAAATGATGAATAGCTAGATCAAGAATGGATCACTTATGCAAAGCATCAACTACTACTTCTTTGCATCTGTCATTTGTAAGAGCCAAACCATGGATGACCTATAACAAGATCATGTTTTGCTTTACATTTAGTAGTTGACCAAGATTTAGGGGATAAGGCTTGTTGACTATGCATATGTTTATTCTTTATTTTGACAGATTTAGGGGATAACTCCTCTATTTCTTTAAATATTTTGGCCTACAGGACTAATATTTCCTATTATTTTCTTATTTCTCTATGTGTGTGTGCGCGCACTGGCAAAGGTAAGATTTTTCCTTATTGGGAGCAACAATATTTTTGAGTGTAATGAATTAGCCATAGAAATAATATAAATATATAATTATGATTTGACCTTATTGAACTATTAAATCTTTTTGTTGGCTATCAATTCATCTATTGCTGATTTGGAAGATAAAACTAGGTTTGTCAAAAACATTGTTACTAATATTCATTCATTTTTTTAATGATTATCCTTAAGTATAAATATTTGTTTTAATTTTGTTTTCACGATTTAGTTAACTACTTAATTTACCTAGATAATACGTTTGCAATAACTAATAATTTGTCTACGACATCCAACAACTAATTGTCGCAGACAATGGCTATGGCCATTATTTATTACAACAATTTATTATAGTTAAAAGGTAATTAGTTCGTGATAACTACTTAGCTTGCTGACAAATACAATTCATCACTTTGGTGTGTAGTTATTGCCATAGCCATAGCTATCAAGTTTTGCCCTATCTTTTTGAGGTCAACTTTCTGTCCTTGGGTTGTCATTCTTGTTAAAGGCTATCTAAGACGGCGTTACGAGCTTCTCCAATTTTCTTTAACAACACATGCACCCCTCCATTTTTTTCGGACAACACACAACACACACAAACACAAACGCGCACACACAAATCCGAGACCTCTCCTTACCCAGTCCGCATCTGCTCCATATTCTACATGCGAATCCATCTTCAAATGTTCTCTATCATTTTGTTTTCGGTGCAACTTGTAAACTTGCTCTAATATACGCATTCCTCATCATATCCTCCTATTTTTGCACTATATCCGCTTTAACATCCCCATCTCTGCCATATTCACCTTGTGTGCTTAAGTTCTCTTTATTGATGAACATTCTTAAGAATCTTAACCATATAACATCTATAGTGAATAATTGGATTACTACCTTTATGTATAAGTAACAATCTAATTTATTAAAGTAAAACAAACCTATTTTTCCTCTCTAGAAATTAACAAATTTAGAAAATGAAAGTTTAAAATATGAAAGGAGGATATCAAAAAGAAGAGAATGAAAAATGATGAATAGCTAGATCAAGAATGGATCACTTATGCAAAGCATCAACTACTACTTCTTTGCATCTGTCATTTGTAAGAGCCAAACCATGGATGACCTATAACAAGATAATGGAGGATAAAATAGAAAACGAAGAATACCTCTTTTTCTCTCTTTTTGAGCAGGTAACATGATGTCTTTTTTGTTCTTATCTTCTTTTCCAACAATGGGACAACCATTCGAGTTTCAACTCTTGTCTTCTTCTATCCAAGATCTAACTGTTAATGTATAAAGATGGGTCGGGTTCTATGTACAGTCGGGTCGGGTTGTAGATGCATTGATGTACATATATATTGGTCTTGTCCCTCAATGAAGGATGATTTTCATTTTCTCCAAACCCTAGCTGTCATCTCCTAACATGGTATCAGAGCTCTAGGGTTCTCTCGTGCATCGACGGTAACGACGGTAGCCATCTCCTTCGGTCCCTACGGTCTTCCCCCGCTCCCTCCGGCCTACCGCAGCACCCCCCCCTCCCCCCGGCCTCCTGCAGCACTCCCTCCTCCCCCCCGGCCTCCTGCAGCACCCTCTCCTCCCCCCCGGCAGCTCGCGGTGCCCCCCCTGCCCCTTCCGGCCTCCCGCAGCCCCCCCGGCAGCCTCCGTAGCCCCTCCTGCAGCCCTCGCCGCCCCTCCTGCAGCCCTCCCGCCCTCTCCTGCACGTTCTGAAGCCCCCGTCGGCCCCCCCTGCACCTCCTGAAGCACCCGCCGCCCCCTCCTGCACCCTGCAGCCCCCGCCAACATCTTCTGTAGCCCCCGCCGTCCCCTCCTACATCTTCTGCAACCCTCGCCACCCCCCTCCTGCACCTCTTGCAGCCCCGTCGCCCCCTCCTGCACCTCCTGCAGCCCCCGCCGCTCCCCTCTGCACCCCCTGAAGCCCCCGCCGCCCCTCCTGCACCTCGTGAAGCAACTGCCACCCATCCTGCACCTCCTGAAGCATCCGCCGCCCCCTCCTGCACCTCCTGAAGCCCCGCCGCCCCCCTCCTGCAACCCCCGCCACCCCCTCTTGCTCCCCCTGCAGCCTACGTCGCCCCCTCTTGCACTCCCTGCCGTCCCCCATCAACCCACCGCAGTCCCCCCCGGCCTCCTCTCGCCACAACCCCCCCGGCCTTCTCCTCCACCGCAGGCCCCCGTCCGGCCCGTCTCCTCTGTACCGGACTGCCCAGGACCTCCCTTGTGCCGGCTCACCCCCGTACTTCCCGAGTATGGCTTCCTAAAATATTTCTCGGCTCCCGTACTGCCTGCACACAGTAGCTGATCGTCAAGTCTCTCCGTTTCATCATTTTGATGGTATTCTCGGGCCACGTCCTCCACCTCGTCAATTGACTGTGGACGTCATTAGGGTCTCTTCCGCCATGATGGCGGGACTGCTGCTGCCGCTGATCTCCCTACTCCAGCACCGCCTGTCACCACTTCTGCTCAGTCTCGGTCTTACTCCGACCGTCTTCTGCACTTTGAGGAGCTACTGTTTCGATATCTCGCCTCCACCAGCTCTTCGACAGATCACAGTCTATCTGCCACTCCGGGTACTACTGCTCCATGAATCTTCGACTCGGGTGCCTCCTGCCACCTTACCTCCGATCATGGTTTATAATTTTATGTTTAGGTCTTTCTTCAGTGATTAAAAAGTGTAATTATTGCGGGCTTCAGTAATAAACCTCAATACTTTTGCATTTTCTGTACGCAAGAGTTGACAATAGGTGTTCAAGACCTGGAGTCTACAATAATAGTTGAGAATTTATCTGTTTTTTTTTTTTACTTCTCTTCATTTCTTCTCTTTTATCTTTGTGCATCTTGTTCCCTTAAAGGACTCACTCGCGGTCAACCTGTATTCATCTGTATAGTTGTTCAAGACCCGGAGTCACATCAATAATAGTTGAGAACATGTCTTCTTATTACTGATATAAAATGCTCACGTACTATAAACCATAAATTTAAAGTGCTAAACATTAACATGATGACAGGCGAATTATTTAACCCTAATAATCGCTTCCTAGTCTTTTCCAATGAAAGTAAGACCATATATCGTGTGACTCCTCTATCTCATTCTTCTATATTTGAGCATCTTGTTCCCTTAAAGGTCTCGTATAGGCTGAACCTGTATTCATCTATATAGTTGTTCAGGACCTGGAGTCACAACAATATTAGGTGAGAATGTCTTTTTGACTTATTAATGCTACAAAACAATATGTTCAAAGTGCTAAACATGAACTTGTGGAAGATGGTTAATTTGTCTTACTATGACTTCGAGTCCGCGAATATTATTTAAGTTCTCGATTTGTGCGCTAGAGTCTGGACGCCAATATCATTTGTCTAGGTAATTCGTTTTGTTCCCATGTCTTGCACTTTCATTTTGTACTTGTTTTGATCACAATTATTTTACTAAAAGAGTAGAACAACATGTTCTTCCTAAACAATTTGATTGGATACTTTAGCCTGTACATCTCCGGAATCTGGAAGCTAAGGAGATGCCATACTTTTCAAAATTTGTAATGTTTCAAGTTTTTTATTCGGTAGTTTGACTTGCTGATATCTATTCTATTTCTTTCTTCAGTGACCAGTGTTTAATGTTTTTTTTTCTTCTATATTCTTTAGGCATTAACCATGATTTCCAAGTTGACCGAGGAGAAAACTAATGCCATTCAACAAAATCAAAAACTTCGACAAGAAATGGTATAGTTTTATTGTCTCTTGTTTCAAGTTTTAGTGTCATACTTTATTAGAGTTCCACTGATATTGAATACTTGTTCTATGCTGTAATGTTAGCGAAATGTTATGCTTTCAGATTCTTTAGGATTTTGATTTTCCTCCTGCTCTTCTTTTGCTAGTCGATTGATACTTTCATCATCTTCATCCCTATAAAAATCTTCATCCTATCAAGATGGGGAGTGTTTTTAATGAAGATTCACAAGAATGTTCTGACTGCTGTCCACCTGGTCTCTACCCCCTTAGATTAATGTAGAAAACCTGACGAAAGCAAATTGGCAAGAGGTTTCATGCCAAGAAACCTAAATTACCAGTTGGCGATTAGGGAGACCTACCTTGCTTATGCAGTTTAAGTTCATGCAATAAGGGAGCAACCCTCCAGTGTTCCCCTAGAATAGGAAAGAACCTAGATGTGATGTGTAGAAGGCAAGATCTGACATACAAAATTACATACATCTCTGTGGCACAAATCATAAATAAAAGATCTGCAAATGCAAAAACATTCCCGTAGTCTATCAATATTCGTTATGTAATTTATACTAGAGATTATTGTTGTTCTTGTCACCTGCCATTTACAATGAATAATTTCCGTGGAAAACTTATACGTTTTATGTATTGTCTATGTAGCAATTGTTGTGATCCCATAATGAATTGGTTGTTTTCCCTACATCAACCCCACAAATTTAGTAGAAATAGAGGAAGGTATAAAGTAGATGTTGGCGATTTTCCATGATTAGCTTACAAAAGAAAATAATACAATATAGAGAAATTTGGTGCAGCTTTTCCCTTACATTTTCCTTGCAATGCACACATAGCTGAGAAAGGTTGACCTTGTTGAGTACAGGTTTTGCTTAATTAGTGCATGTTTATGTGAAAACCTAATTGGAACCTTGTCTAAAGGCACATTTAATAAATGTTATAATGACTGGATGAGTTGTCATGCTTGAATAGATGAATCCGTTCCTTGGCATTAGACCTTGGGAAGGAACTTGTTCCCCTTTCAAGAGGACAAAAGCTCCTTAATGAATCCATGTTTCTTTTTTTTGCAAACATGAAGACTTGACGTTCGCTTAAAATCATCATGCTTTGGTCTCAGACAACCTGGGCTGAAATCTGAAGGTCATACCAATATGAATTTTTTTTCAGCAGTGACTATTCTACGCATCATGACAGTCTTCATGTTATCAATAGCATGCTTTTGTGGCACGAGGACACCACCATTGGGATAAGTTGGTGAATGTTTGCTGTCCCCAGTCCCTACTTGAGGATAACCCTAGAAAACTCGAGTACAACCAGTTGATGAGGTTATAGAAACAATAAACGGTGTAGGAAAGTTTTTAGAAATTAAGGATGTGCATCGAGAATGAATAGATCAAAAGATAGACCACAAAATGCTTTGGTATCATGCTGAACAATTTACTTGATATCAAGGACCTTCAAGACACTTTTTGATTATGCATCTGTCTAATAGTCAAAGAACTTTTTTCACATAAACACATAGCGGTGATATCAAATAAAGAAGAGAGTAGGAAAGGAGAGAAGATTATGTATGGTTCTAATACGCAACTGTGCCTTCATCTGTTTCACTTATTAATTATGACATTGTAGACGCAAAATTTTTTCTAAATCTGAAAGATTTCAAATTTTGGCCGAGTGCCAGCAAGATTAGCCGATCTAGCATTGATGGCCAAATCCATGATATGGCCTTTGGAACAGGGTGCCTTATCTGAAGACATCCCATCATCCCATTCGGAGGCCTGACGAAGACGATAAACGTGCTAAGAGGGTGTGCTGAGATCAGGAAGAGGCTGCATATAAACAACCTAGGAGAGATAAATGCATTCTTTACATCCATCTGAAGCAGGGGCCAACTTCTTGTAGCAGCAACAGCAAGGAGGGTCTGAATGGTGGTCATCTGAGCCATCAAAACAAAAGTCTCGTCATAATCAATCTCATACTCCTGAGTCAAACCTCTGGCAATGTGACGGGCCTTGTACCGATCAATGGAGCCATTGAGATGATGCTTGATCTTGAAAACCCACGTGTAGTTAATGGGCTTAACACCAGCGGGCAGAGGGACAACCTCCCATGTCCGAGCATGCTCAAAGGCCTGGAACTCCTCAGCCATAACCTGCTGCCACACAGGATACTGCAGTGCCTCTCTGTAGGACCTGAGCTCTCTGTCTGTGTGAAGGGAGGTAAGGTAAGCAGTGAACGCAAGTGAGTAGGAAGTGACTACAACAAAATCAAAATGGTCAGGAAAGTAGCCAAAGAGGTCGGGGTGGTGGCGCTCGCGCTAGGGATAGCGAGGAGTGCTGGGATCCACATCCGGTAGATGGAGGCTACTCAAAGTAGACAGCGTACCAGAGGAGTCACGGTCAGACGAAGGGGTGACAGGCAATGGGGCAGGTGAACGACGACGAGAATACACCTGAGGAAACGGAGAAACAGGTGATGTGGATGAGGGACTCGAGGGAGAAGAAGAAGACACATGAGAAACAACATCTGAGAGGGAAGGATGAGGAGAGTTGACCACGGTAGCAGGAGGTAAGGGCTCAAGGGCAGGGGCAAGAGAAGAAGCGTTAGTAGAAGGAGAGGGTGTGGACTCTACTGAGACACCTAGGAGGAAGCTGGAGGAATCTCAAGAAAGGTGAAATCCTGAGACGCAGCAGAGTAATAGGGAACATTCTCGACAAAGAAGACATGTCGAGAGATACGAAGACGGCGAGCCATGGGGTTGTAGCAACGTTACCCCTTGTGCTCAGAATTGAGCCCCAAAAGCACACACTTAGTGGACCTGGCCGAGCGCTTGTTACGCTCATGGGAAGGAAGAATGACAAAATACATGCATCCAAAAGGGCGCAACATGTTGTAGTTAGGAGGAGTGCCATAGAGATGTTCATGAGGAGAGACACCAAAGATGACTGAGGAGGGGGTGATGTTAGTGAGGTTGACATAGGTCAAAATGGGCTCTGCCCAAAAGGTGCGAGGAACGAACGATAAAAGAAGTTGAGCACGAGTTGTCTTAAGGATGTGACGGTACTTTCGCTCAGCAACCCCGTTCTGCTTATGAGTATGAGGATATGATTGTTGGAAGAGAATCCCATGAGACTGAAGAATAGAGCACATCGTAGAGAAGAGGTATTCGTGCACAATCAGATCGGAAAGTTTTGATACGAGCATGGAATTGAGTATGAACCCTGACTGTGAAGGTTTGATAGACCTCAGGAATATCAGATCACTGACGAAGGAGGTAAACCCATGTGAAACACGAATAATCATCAATAAAACTAACATAGTAAAGATAACCATTCATAGAAGATAAAGGTGCAGGATCCCAAATATCAGAGTGCACTGGATCAAATGGACTACAGGATATCGACAAACTGAAAGAAAAGGGATTAGCTGAATGCTTAGCCAACTGACATGCCGTACACAAAGAAAGAAGAAAAGTAACCTCGACCTAAAGCTCCAGACTGGAAAAGACTTTTAAGTTGAGATTCGGACGCATGACCTAATCTCCTGTGCCACAGGTCGGCATCAGAAGTGACAGCACCACAGAAGACTGAATGAGGGACAGTAGGTAGATGAATATATTTCATGTGATTTAGTCTACCAGTCCTACGAGCAGCACCAATCCTCTGTCCCGAGCATGGATCCTGCACAACGCAAGAATAAGAAGAGAAAGTGACGGTCAGGCCAGAATCACACAAGCTGTTAATAGAGATTAAGTTCATGCAACGTTGAGGTGCATACAAAACAAAAGGTAGAGAGAGAAGACCAGTAGGGTCTGAGACTGTAGTGATAGATCCAATTTGCGAGATGGCTAAAAGAGAGTCATCTGCAGTGTGGATCGGAGGAATGCGGGAGGTAGGTAAGTATGCAGTAAGGATGGAGTGGTCAGGGGTCATATAATAGAGGCCCCAGAGTCCATAATCCAAGGTGCAGATGTACCCGAGGTGACAGAGAAGACATAGGGTCTGGAGGAGCCGGAGGAACCAGAAGCAAGCTGCAGAAAGAGCTGCTCAAGAGACATCTTGAGATGTTGAAGGCAATCTGTCGCAATAGTATCAGCAGTAGTGGCGTTAGCAACCGCAGCAGTAGGTCGACCACGGCTAGGTGGCTCGACACACTTATCTGGATGAAGTGCCAAAAGGAGTCAATTGTGTGTCTCGGCGTGCCACAGTGGGTGCACCTTCGAGTGTCAGGCCTATCACCGAGTGTCCAACCGGGTGTGCCAAAGAAACGGGAGGAGCCACGAGAGAGCGAAGCAGTAGAAATGGGTCTCGGAGGTGAAGCAGCAGCGAGAACACTCTCAAAACTGGATGATACAGAGGTCCGATGAGCTACAACGGTGCAAAGACGGGTCTTCTTTGTAATAAGCACATCAACAACAGCATCAAGGCGAGGATGAGGATCCCTATGGATTAACTGTCCCGCGAGAGGAGAGAACTCAGGGCAAAGAGCCATCAGAAACTGGTAGAGCTGTCGCCATTCCCGAAAGAACTGCAGCTTGCGGCAGGAGGCACTGACTCTGAGCACCTCCAATAGAGGTGGCTCCAAAGCTTGGAGTTCACGCCAGTAGCCGCGCATGAGGTTATGAACAGTGTTGTCAAGGCGCAGTAAGGCGCGCGCCTGAGGCGCGCCTCGAGGCGAGGCGCAGGTATGCGCCTCAGGCGCATGCTGGCGAGGCGCATGCAGCAAGGCGCGCGCCTTAGGCGCCTTTAACGCCTTTGGCACAAGGCGCAGGGCGACCGAGGCGCGCGCCTTGATGCATTTTGGGTTTTGGTTTTCAAGTTTTTTGTTTTTTTTTTGTGATTTTGGTTTATTTCGGGTTTTTTTCGATTTGTTTTCAGTTTTTTGGTTTTTTTTTTGGGTTTTGGTTTTTTTCTTTCGATTCTTTTTGGTTTGAATAAAAGAGCGCAACTCTCCTTAGAGTCAGACTCTTTCGTTTTGTTACTCAACATTGTTTATGAGTTCTCATTTATCAGTTATTACTTATGAGTATTGTATGTATTTAACTTATGAATATGATGTTGGCATGTTGCATGATAACTTGTGAATTATTATTTTCACTAAAATTGTTCATTTGATCGCCACTAGTTATGAGTTACAAGTATTGTATGCCTTTATTGTGTTGACTTAATTGAATAATGGTCATATTTCTTTTTTTTCATGAAATATAATTTTTTTATAAATTTTAGATTTTTTTTACAATTATTATTAATTTTTAAAAGAAAAATATATATTTTTGCGCCTTACACACTAAGGCGCGCGCCTTATTTGCGCATTGCGCCTCAGGCTCCAGCGGCATCTTGCGCCTCGAGTGCGCCTTATCGCCTTGACAACACTGGTTATGAAATTGCTGAATCGTCTACTCCCCCTACTGAGTAGACTGGGCCTGGGACAAAAGGTGATACTTACAGGCCCTGCTCTGCTATACAAATCGTTCCGTAAGATGAGCCCGAGCTCTGTCGCTGTAGCGAAGGTGACAAGGTCGGCACGAAGCGAACGGTCAACCGAGGCAACAAAAAACGCTCGAACACGACGATCATGAAGGCTCCAGATGTCAGAGGTCCCTGCTTCAGAAGTAACAGTAAGAGCAGGTGTAGAGCCGTCAAGATACCCGTATAGGACTTGATCATCCAGGACACTTCGGACGGTGGCAGACCACGCAGTCCAATCAGCTATTGTGATCAAGGAAAAATTTGCCGAGACAGGGAGGAAGTCCCTCGTCTGCTCGAATGGCGTCGTCGAAACTGAACATGAGTCGTTGTTGACTATTGATATGAAGAAGCCATCGAGAGCTGCAAAAGACGCAGAGACTCAGTCTGTAGAAAGGTGCGCTATGTGACGCGGGTAGCTAGGAGTCGGTAGGCATGGAAGGCCGGCAGAAAGACCGGCAGGGCTGCAGAAAAGGTTGACGGGTTGTAGGAGGGTCGGCGACAGGCTATAGGAGGGGTCGACGGATAGTCTGCGGGTTGCAGGAGGAGCTGACAGAAGACCGACGGGCTGCAGGAGGGCTGGCGGATAGCTGGCGGACTGTAGGAAGGTCCGGCGGATGACCGACAGGCTGCAGGACGGCCGCCAGATAGTCGACGGGCTGCAGGAGGACCGACGGATAGTCGGTGGGCTGCAGGAGGTCCGGCGGAGAGTTGGCGGGGTGTAGGAGGGGTCGGTGGAAGTCCGGCGGGTTGCTGGAGGGGCCAGATAAGACCGACGAAGGGCCGATTGGGCGCGAGAGTGCCGGGCGCAGGCTCGGACGCAGGGCGTATGCAAAGTCGCCGGATCGAAGAGGAAGACAGCGGAACGGGATGGCGAGGGGATTAAACCGCTCTGATACCATGTTACCACAACCCTAGGAGAGAGAGAGAGACGACTAGGGTTTGGGAGAATGACGGACAATTCTCATTAGGGCAATAGCCACGAATATATAGGCACATACATATGTAGGGAATGAGTCATGTACACCTAACTCATATTTATAATTTACAATAGACATTAACACTTACAGACAAATGTATGGTTCGAACCTTGGTCTATCTTGTGCTCTAAGCACCAACAGGCGATGTACTGACCATGAGATCACTTCAAAATGATAATAAATAAATGGAATGCCTAGGATTATTTTGAAGACCAAAAAAAAAAATTTGCTAAAATAGCCTTGGCAACAATTTGCTGAAGTAGCCAAATGCACAATAATAATTACTCATTCTAACAAGTCATTCCCATCTCTCTACAATTGATGGGTGCCTCCCTCATTGATGTGGGACTATCTGTGAACACTCCCCCTCACACGGACCATATGTGACAAGGATCCTCCCACGCGGATCATGCGTGGTAAGGAGCGATTGGTGGAGAAAGAAACAATTGGTGGAGAGGAGCCGAAGTAGGAGAAGAGAAGGGGGGGGGGGGGGGGGGGGGGGGGGGGGGGCAACTCCGATACCATGTTAGATACCCTCATACTTCAAAATTAGTGTCGTAAGGGGAGGTCCATAGGGGGTATATTAAGCAGGTGATGTGTGCCTCCCTCACTGATGTGGAACTATCAGTCAACAATATTCAACCATTTGTTCTTGCGAAGGAGCTTCACATACGTCAAAAGTAAACATTGGTTGAGGTAAATTTTTAGTTGTATCAAGATATCTTCTCATCCATCAAAATTGGTTGGACTAACATTAAAGGCAGAGCAAATTAAGACGATCTAACTTAGTAAGCAAAGGATAATGCCAGCAAAATTGATCAAATGTGTTTTTCCCCTTGCACATTCACAATGACTAGTTTAATTGGAACCCTCTCCTTTTATGCTTTACCTAAGAGATACTTGCTTAGAAAAATTTTGTATCCTTAATGCAAACTTAACTAGTGCTTCCATCCTTGAAGATATCCAGTGAAGGTAACCCTTTGCTTTATATTCCTCATCGTGGGTCCACTCAACTAATAACATGTGATGTTTTGCAAAGTTATACCTAATTTCTATGGGAAAACCCCATGTACACAAATTATCAGATGTTCATTGGCCCAGAGTAACCATGATCATACTCACCAAAGAAGTATCCTAACTATTTGAGCTCGACATGTGAAAACTTATCAGAAAAGGGGTAGATTGTTTGCCGAGTGCTTATAGGAACCTGCTTAGCATTGAGGAAAGGCAAGGGAATCCTCCATTTTTCACTTCTGGGCTTGAGATAATCTTTTCTAGTGTTGTCAGTCTAGCAATATATAAGATATTCCTTTGTCTATGTTCACATGTGTCCTTCATAACATAACCGTGGCAAAGAATTCCTCTATCTTCATGATTATGATCTACATGGATGACATTATATCCTTTCCTCTCATCTTTACCTTCTCTTCCTTTCTTACTTATCCCTTCATCTTGTCATTTATTTAATTTTGTATTGTTGCTATGACATCTTTTCAATTGCCTTATGAGGAATAATCAGATAGACATGTGGTGATGGGACCACCACTTCTTTAAAAATGAGTGTAATTGGATTGGTTTCATGGTAAGTGTAATTAGGAGTTGTACATAGATTATTAGGAGTGAAAAAGAGGTTGTTTCCCTAATTATCAGCCTATTAAAGGTCTTGGACTGTTATATACACTGGTAGGACACCTCCAGGCTTTATAATCACAGAGGAAGCATGTATATTTGATTGTTTGATGTTTTGGTTTTGGATTGTGCCAGAAACTAAACTCTTCGGCCATTTTCATGTTCGGATCTCGATCGTATCGACAAAACGAGGAAATTAATGTGTAAAAAATAAAAAAAATTAAAATATGAGAGTTCTATTACTATTAAAAATCTAATTTACGCACTTTACAATTTGATTGGTTTGTTGTAGTTTGAATGTGGGGGGTCAATACTGCATGCTGCGGGCTTTTGGTTCACTGTAGGTTTCGAAAATTGTTGTTGTTCCAACTCCTGCCTATACAAAATTGTGTAGTTGGAGCACACAACAAAAACTGCGTTTTCCAACTACACGCATTCCGTATCCACTACACCGTGTAGTGCCAACTATATGGAACCAAACAAGCTATTAGTATTGTATAGAGAAAGTAATACATTTTTGTAATTTTCATGAATGCTATCTTGATAGAAATGATGAAGCATTACACTTGGCACCAAGGTTTAGCAATACTTGTACTACTACCATGCGATGCACAGACGGCTGTGATACCACTTCCTATTATGGAAGGAGAGAGAGAGAGAGAGAGAGAGAGAGAGAGAGAGAGAGAGAGAGAGAGAGAGAGAGAGAGAGAGAGAGAGAGAGAGAGAGAGAGAGAGAGAGAGAGACGCGGCCATAGTTACCAAGTCGGAAAACGGAAAAAAAACGACAAGGGAAAAAAATCGGAAAACTACGATGAAAACGGATAAAACGGGAAAAAAAAATGTGAAAACATCGGAAAAAACAAAAAAAATCTTAAAAATTATACCAAGTATGTATATGTCATTTTTCAACATTAAGTAATCAAAAGTTCAAAACATATAGCATATGCGTTTATTAAGCACGAACAAAATAAAATCCGAACCCAATTTAAACCTGGAACAATCGCGACGTGTTTTATACGCATTTTTTCCGTTTTAAACGCGTATAAAACGCGTACGGACGTTTTTCTTCAAAAAAGCGAGTTTTTTTTCCTGTTTGCTATGCCTTCGGATCGTTGCGCATTTTTTTCAAAAAAACGCCCAATTTGGTAACTATGGACACGGCTACATGGCCTCAGCTTTATAACTATATTTATATTTATAGATATCTTAGTGGTATTGTAACAACTATCAATAGATGCTATAACATCCTCAATGATGTGATGAGGGTGTATTCTATCATCATAATATAAACCTAGTGGTGAAATGATAAATGATTTCATATACCAACCGAGGTGGAGAAAATCGTAGTTATTGTGGTTATTGTGCCACAATGTTTGTGTTGATGTATTGTTGATAATATGTAAGTAGCCAGAAGATAGGAACATGAATTCGTTCTTTGTCAATCAAGGATAAGTTCGGGATGTGGTTCAGTTCACCATTCACCTGGGCTAGAATCTTAAATCTTGCGGGTGTTCCTGTTTGGTTCGACCGAATCCTCTAACCATGTCTTTATGGTTAGGCATTAAGGTTTGGTGTTTGTAAGTTGTATGTTTATTATGAGCCTTAAAATTCTTTTGCTGTAAATAATCCTTGAGTAGTAATAAATAGCTGTTTAGAAGCCTTTTCTTGATCAATGTAAGTTGTCTGTTTGAATATACAAGTTGGTGTACAGGTATGCTTTTAGAGATTTATGTACACATTTCAAATCTAAGTTTGTCTTTTATCTAACAATTTTAACAATTAGTCGTCATGATTCCTAAATGTTTGGCTTTTAGGGTTGTAGTTGAAGTTTTATAGGAAAAGTAGATCGAGAAGTAATCATTCAAGAAATAAATCAGTATGGATCGATTGCTTCTTGATTGCGTCAGAGTAAATTGCACACAACCACCTACCTACCAGCTAGTCTTTTATGTTTCTTCGCATGATCCTCTCTTGCCAAGCTGTGATGGTCAAAGTTTTCGACACCAATCCTGGAGGATTGATGTTATGTCGGAACATTTTTGTCAATCTTCCCTATAGTCAACCCCGTATTGACGGGATAAGGGCTTGGTGATAATGATGATGATGATTGCAAGAGTTGATTAATGAGGGTCATAATCTATGACATTTACCAAAATCAAATGGAAAATACAATTTGTACTGAAGCATCTATTCCTGAATGGTCAACCAAAATGACATGTCTGGATCACAATCATCTGTTGCACCCAACCACTACCGGTGAATCTCACTTAGCTGCGACTGGCAGGCAGAGGGACCATGTGATTGGATGACACGTCATTTGGGCTGAGCATTCGGGACAAACACTTCCGGCTGATTAGCATTGCTCAAATATAATAAAGTATTGCTTGTTTTCTTACATGGGGGGCGACCAAGTTATTCTTAGTGGAATAGGCTTTGATCTGAGTTTTGCCCTAGGCAGTGGATTCAACCACGTTCGTAGCTTTCCATCTCTTCAATTATAGAATATGGTCATATATCAGAACTAATCCTTCATCAATTAGATCGTTTCACCGGGATTCTTGTAACACTCCCTCTTTCCAACTTTTTTTTTGTCGTTTTTCCCTCTCCACCAGTCCCTAGCTTGATCTGCCTGTGGTAAATATAGATCCTGACTATCAAAATCAGGATTTGCATCACCTCTCCTTTAGATGTTTTTCCATTTTTGTCCTCTTCCATTCCCATTCTCTCAAAACTTCTCATAAAAAAAAAGTGATATTTCACAATATACCTTGCTATTTTTCCATTATAATTGGAATATTCATCAAATATTCCTTTTCGGTAGAGGAGAAAACCAAGATTTTTCATGATATTTTGCAAAGTATCTCGAGATGTAGTACCTTGAGTTAAGGTTCTCTCTATTAATCAATAGATTCAATAGAAGACAAGATATTGCTGGCTAGCGAAGGCATGATATGCACGTAAAAAAAAAAAAAAAATCCCTTGAACCAGGAGAGCTAATCAAAACAAAAACCAATTGCTTGCTGGCAAACACGACGACCCTGTGTTGGAACCCATAGAAGATACTGATATACCATAAACGTGGACGACTATTCTAGGGTTTTGTATCTTGAAAGCATTTCCATTGTCTAAGTGCACCTTCATTTAGGGACACCGATAGCATCACTCCGGTGAAACTATGTAACACAGCACGAAACATCTTACTTTTGGTATTCTTCATGATGAAAACAGTCACTTGTCTGGACCCTGAAATTCTTTCGATCCTGCCATTGCGCTTTAAGATCCAGTGATGACCTTGTTCCATTGCAGGAACTGCTAAGAAAAGAGCGTGGCAAACACCGTGGTGGCTTCTCGGTCACGTTTGTCCTCATCATCGCTCTCTTCGGCATCCTTGTAGGGTACATCATCAAGAAGACATAGGGAATGCCTGGCGCTCATCCGATCCCCCTGGGTTCAGAGTAGTGAATGAACTGTTGTATTATTTAGTCAGTGGACGAACTATTGCTGTAGTTTCCCTCGTGATGATGCCTTTGGAGTTTGCCTCATTGTGGTTTGATTTGAAATCTTAAGTGATAGTGAATACTTTGAAATACATGATGAAAGAGTTAGCGACGAATTGATACATGATGAAGTCATGATTCAAATTGTACATCAATTCCTTGGGAAATCAAATCCAACTCTTCATCCCGTACAGGGGATGGAGCTTTTGAAAGGGAAATCTCAGGTTGGAACGAGGAAAACATTCTCGTCCACTGTGCAGAGGTTCGTCGCCGCCATGATCACTGCAGCAGTAACCGCCATCACTGCACCGATGACGCAACACCCCCTGCCCCCGAACCTTCTCTGTTTCTTTGCTGCCCCCTTCTCATTTTCGTCGATTTCCTGCTGTTGAAAAACTTGTACATCAGTCTCGCCCGCAGCAGGAACGAAGGAGTCGGGGTCTGGGATTCCATCTTCATCTCTCTCTTCGTTTCTGTCCCCTTCCACTTCGTTGAGGCAGGAATGGGTGCACGAGCAGGCGGACAGCGTCTCGTCAAGGCCGTCGGCAGCGACGGGTAACCCGAGATCAATCCAGTTGTGGAACGAGCCCTCGAGGGCCGAGAGCCTGCGGGCGATGTGGTGGAGATGCTCTGGCTCTTCATCGGCGCTGCACTCCATTTCGGCGGCGAGGAGGTAGTTGAGGAAGCCGATCCTCGATGTGATCTCGTCGCAGGCGAGTTCGTGCTGGTAGTCCGACGGGCTGGGCTTCTCCGCCATCGCCGCCGCCACCGACCGAAGGAGCGACTCGAGTTCTTCGAGTTTCTTCTGCAACACGGCGTACTGGCGGCGCTTCATTCCGGTCTCCTCCGGCATACCTCGGCGCTGTAAAGCTTTCGTTTCGATTGGGGACCGTTACACATGTTCTCATCGTTTCTCTCGTTGTGTAACGGCTCACTGCGCCAAAAGGCACAACCGCTGGCTGAAAGTAAATTTCGTTACAGCCCCTCGGGCGGGATGTATCAGTTATTATCGGTCCTTCGGGAAAAAAAAACTAATTGCCCCTAAAGCTTTTACCTAATGATATATCGCAATCACAACCGTCCATTTCACCCAGTCTTGACTGATGAATCGCACTCAGTCCAGACTGGCAGACAACGCTGTGATTGGATGCCACATCATTCTGTGATAAAAGCTTTTGGTATGAATGTGTCCAGATCACAGCCATCCATTGCACTCAGTCAAACCCTGAATCTCACTCAGCCCCGACCAGCAGGCAAAGGGATGCTTTGATGGGATGCCACGTCATTCTGGCCAATATAAGTCTGTAGGAAAATGCTATTCTGCCAACCTGCTTTGCAATGGATGATCCATTTTGGCTCATAAACTCTGCACGTGGGAACGATCATAGATACAAGAGAACCACGCCAAAAGTTTTGGACCATGATGCATGGCAGCAGGCTAGGCATCGGCCTCCGCCAGCTCCATTCCGAGCATGCCCTCGTCCTCCGCCGCCGTCCTCCGCTCCTTGTACACGTACCACCTCGCCGCCACCAGGAACAGCCCCAGGTTCAGCCCGCTCAGTATCGCCAGCAGCCAGTAGAAGTCGTAGAGCCTCCCCCAGTTCAGGTTATAGGCCAGCCACGCTCCGCCGCCTTCCTCCCCCGTCACCAGGTGCACCACCGCCACCAGGGCGGAGCTGAGGAAGCACCCCAGAGACAGCGTGCTGAGGAACAGCCCCGTGCTCATGGTCTTCATCCCCTTGGGGCACTCCCTCAGGAAGAAGTCCAGCTGCCCGAGGTACATGAACGCCTCCCCCGCCCCAACCAGCAAGAACTGCGGCACCAGCCAGAACACGCTCAGCGGCGCCCCGGCCGCCGGAGACCAGGCGGCTCGGAGGCGCTTGAGCTCGGTGAGGGCGGCGGCTACCATGGCGAGGATGGAGAGGGCGAGGCCGACGCCGATGCGCTGGAGGGGGGTGAGACCGTGGGGATTGCCGGTGACGCGGCGCGCGGCGGGGACGACGAGGCGGTCGTAGAATGGGACGGTGAGGAGGATGGAGGCGACGAAGAAGACGGTGAGGGATCCGGCGGGGATCTGGAAGGAGGGGCCGATGTGGCGGTCCATCGTGGCGGCCTGCGACACGGAGAAGGTGGTCATCTGGGCGTAGACCGTCCAGAACATGATGGTGGTGGCCCAGATGGGCAGCATCCGGATCACCATCTTCACCTCCTCCACGTCCGTCCGGGTCGACAGCCACCACTTGGACTGCTCTGCGCTCCGGTCACCCACCCTGATCGCCGCCCGATCCAAGAAGCTGGTTGGCACGCATAATGAATACACGTATCATGAGTTTACGTAAACATAAAGAGTAGAGAAGTAGCATGCATGCATGTTAACCCGAGTCGACTCGATCTCTCTTGAACAGATTTAAATCCGACTCAACTCAAGCCAAACTTAGTCTCACGTAACTCGACCCAATTCAAGTCAACCCAACCCAACCCAGCCACTTTAAGTGGTGTTTGGTTTGGCTTCCAAAACGGTTTCCCGGCCGTAAATCTCCTATAGAGGTTTATAAGAAGGGTTATTTTGACTTTACCTCCCAAATTTTGCCATGAATTAGACTGTACCCCCCATATTTTCATTTATTAGATGTAGTGTGTTAGTATTATATTAGTCCCACCTCGGTTGTGGTAACATAATGGTGTGCGTACTCTCTCTATATAAAGAGAAGTAGTCTTATGTAATAAAAGTGAGATTAATGAGATAATACAAGGAGATTTTCTTCACAATCCTATTCTCTCTCCCCCTCTCTTCGTAACATGGTATCAGAGCCAACCCTCTTGGCCTAGGGTTCGACGCTCTCCTCTCCGGCCTCGGCCTCCTCGGTCGTCGTTGACGACATCGAGGAGGCCGAGAAAAATAAAAATATTTTTTCCCGTCTCTCTCTCCTAAAAAATCTGATCGATCTGGTGCGGTCGCCGTCGCGTGCCGCACCGGCAACCGGTCCCTCGCCGGTTCTGCTCCATCCGGCGCTTGTCTTCCTCTTCGGCGCAGCATAGACGGCTGAGACGGGGGGCTGGACGGTCGAGATCCGGTCGGCATTTAGCTCTGGCCCTTCGAGCTTGAGATCCGGCCTTCCGACGAATCTCCTCCTTGCGCGCCGCCGGCCCACTGCGCCCGTCGGCCTGCCGCTCGCCCACAATGATCCCCCAGATCCGCCGTGCTGGTCGACCTGCCTCGTCGGATCGCACACGCCGGACTCCGGCCACCTGCCGTTCGGCCTCCCGTGCCATGCCCGCCGTTGCCTATGCGTCGCCCGGATCTGCCTTTGTGCCAAACCTTCGGCCTCCCCTCGTTACGGCCGTTCACCTCCAGATTTGACCACCGCCGGCCGCCGTCGAAGGAATCGGACGACGAAGATGAGCCGACGGACACCCTGTGGGTGGGGTACCTCTCGTCGGACATTGCAGACTCGGATCTGATGGGCGTGTTCGCCGAGCACAGGGCTCTGGACTGCGCCGCCACGATGCACATGTCGAGGGGCTCGGCCTACGCCTTCGTCTACTTCAAGCATGTCAATGACGCGAGGGCGGCGAGGGATGCTCTCCAGGACACCCGGCGAGGGATGTCGACCACCGCCGGCTTCCTCAAGCCGTCTGCTGCCGCCGAGTCCGCACCGGTCGGCCTCGAGCTCGCCCGCCGGTGCACGCTGGCCCGCCGGCCCGCCTGAAGACCCCGCGCCGATCGGGTTGCCCGTGCCGGCCGGATCTTCCGCTGCCGTTGCTGATGCTTGTCGCCTCGCCACTGCCGCGTCGATCAATCCGGCCGCCGGCCAGCGCTCCTTTCTCGTGTCCAGGTCGCGCACGAGGCACGCCCCGTCTCCGACTTTCTCTCCTCCATTCTCTCTCTCTTTCCTTATCTCCTCCCTCTCTCTTTCCTTTCTCTCCTCCATTCTCTCTTTCCGATCCGATCTCCTCTCAATATTAAATCTCTCTCTTTCTCTTTCCTTTTCTGAAACGAAATGGCCGAGCGACACACAGTAGACACCCTATGTGTCTCTATGTGTCCCGATGGTGTCCCTATGGTCTCGATGTGTCCCTATGTGACTTTGTGTGTCCTTCCTCATCTGCTCTCTCTCTCTCTCTCTCTCTCTCATCCGTTCCCTTTGAGCCCCTCTCTCCTTGTCGGATCTCCACGTACATGGAGATCTAGATTTCTGTCGGGTCAATCGGGTTTCCATTACTTTTCAATTGTAATGGAGATCTCTGTCGGATCTCCGGATCCCCTTTGAAACCGAATCACAGCCGTCCATGCCGGTCCTACACCCTCTATTTTATTCTCCTTCTCTCTCTAGTTTGATCACAGCCGTCCATGCGTCATCCGAACATCCCCACTTTTATTTCCTTCTCTTTATAAGTGATCACAGCCATCCGATTTGCATCGGATGGCTGTAAGCATCACCTATGCTTTACACCCGATCCGCTCACGGCCTAAAAACCCATGAGTTTGCGCCCGTGACTGCACTGTGCCCTACACCCGATCACAACTGTTGGTGTCTATTTTCTCTTGAATCCGGCCCTCTTTCACCTGGCTCTTTGCGCCGTGTGTTTTCTCTGCAGCCCTGCGCTCGAGCTGCCGCTCCTCCTTCCGCTCCAGTCTGCGTCCATCGGTCTTGCTGGCTGCCGAAGCCCTAAGCCGTTTGATCCGGCCGCCTTTGCGTCCCCTGCCCACCGTTCGCTGCACCTTGAGCTTTGTCAGCCCGCCTTGCACCCTGTGCCCTTGCGCTTTGTCGATTCGCCTGTCCCATTGCCTCGCTTTGTGCCATTGCGCTTTGGTATTTTTGCGCTCTGCGTCCTACCGATCCGCCTTGCACCTTTTGATCCTCTTTAGTTCTGGTCACACTTGTTTTGTGCCGGCTTTTGGATCCTTCTTGTTCCGGTCACACTTGTCCTGTGCCGGCTTTTAGATCCTCTCTAGTTCCGGTCACATTTGTTTTGTGCCGGCTTTTGGATCTTTTCTCATTCCGGTCACACTTGTCTTGTGCCGGCTTTTGATCCTCTTTAGTTCCGGTCACACTTATTTTGGTGCCGGCTTTTGGATCTTTTCTCGTTCCGATCACACTTGTCTTGTGCCGGCTTTTTATCCTCTTTAGGTCCGGTCACACTTGTTTTGTGCCGGCTTTTGGATCCTTTCTTGTTCCGGTCACACTTGTCTTGTGCTGGTTTTTTTTGGATCCACTCTCGTTCCAGTCATTCTTGTGCCGGCTTTCGGATCATCTTCCTTTCTTTGGTCATGTGACCCTATCAGAGCTACGCCTCTTCATCTTCTTCTTCTTCTTTGTCTGGGATGCTTGAGATCTTCTAAGAGGTGTCAAGTACTTGCTTCGGCCGGGTGCTTGCCTCTTACGAGGTCTCACGCATTCATATCTTTTCTTAGCCGCTCTCTCTCCTTTCGGCCTCCGTTATTGCCGGCTTCCATCATCGTCGGCTTCCTTCGCTCCGATCCTTAGTGATCATTGCCAATTCCCCCGGTTGACCTGCTTACAGGTTGGCCGGGTTCCCCCGGTTGTCCTGCTTGCAGGTCAATCGGGTTTCCAGGACGACTTGCTTGCAGGTCGCCCTGGCACTATCTTTACTTTTTAGCATAAAAAAGGGTTATCTTTTCTTTTTTTCTTTCTTTCTCCTTCCTTTTATTAAGCAAACTGATGTCGGTTTATACCTTACATCAGTTTGACGGGGGGTATTAGATGTAGTGTGTTAGTATTATATTAGTTCCACCTCGGTTGTGGTAACATAATGGTGTGCGTACTCTCTCTATATAAAGAGAGGTAGTCTTATGTAATAAAAGTGAGATTAATGAGATAATACAAGGAGATTTTCTCCCCAATCCTATTCTCTCTCCCCCTCTCTTCGTAACATCATTAATTAGACTTTACGCCCCAAAACTAACTGTTCCATCAGCTCACCCTTCAAAACTTTATTTCTTTTCCGTCCGAATGAGTTGGCGGGCCAATTAGTCTTGGGGGGTAAAATCTAATTAATAAAAGTTTGGGGGGTAAAATCTAATTCAAGGCAAAATTTGGGGGAAAAAATCAGAATAACTCTTGTGATCTGCCATTTTCTGAGCAGAGTCCACTAAACACGGCCTTACTCCCTGTGACATACTGCTAAACATGAAAATCAGAATTGATGGGATTCCAACTTCCAAGCTTGTGTTTTTATAGTCAATTAGGGCTGGCAATTTCGGACCTGACACAGCAGACCCGGCAAACCCGACACGAAGTTAGCGGGTCTGGGACCCTGGGTCAGGGCTAAACGGGTTCGGGTTGTAAACAATAGACCCGTTTATTAAACGAGTCGGGTCCGGGTTTAGGGTCTGGACACGATAGACCCAGAAGACCTGTTTAAAAATTCAACGGGTCGTGTCGGGTCGGGTCTACCCGTGATCCGATACTGTATTATATAATATTAGAGGGTCTATCGGATCAGGTCGGGTCGAGTCGGATTGGGTTAGATCGGGTCAACGGAATAGACCCGTGTGGTAAGCGGGTCTTACCAGGTCTACCCATTTATCAGTGAGTCAGGTACGAGTTTAGGATTTAAACACGATTAGTTAAACGGATCGGGTCCGGGTCTAGGGGTTTTGGACACGACCCGAGACTGGACACGACACCAACCCCACATGACAGGAGCTGTTGACATCCCTATAGTCAATGGGATTCCAAAGTGGAACCATGACGTCACTTGAGAATTGCGATTGCCATGTGGCACCTAGGGAAGGATGGAAGGCTGCCACGTGGTACCCAATTGTTTGAGGGCTATTACTTTAATATTATAGTATAGATGTAGATATGGGTAAAGTAAAGCTGAGCAAACGTTGGACTTTTACTCCAAGCTTCCCTTCAGTTTACATCTAGTCCAAAATTAGCGAGTCAGGTACGAGTTTAGGATTTAAACACGATTAGTTAAACGGATTGGGTCCGGGTCTAGGGGTTTTGGACACGACCCGAGACTGGACATGACACCAATCCCACATGACACGACACGTTGACACTCCTGTAGTCAATGGGATTTCAAAGTGGAATCATGACGTCACTTGAGAATTGCGATTGCCATGTGGCACCTAAAGAAGGATAAAAGACTGCCATGTGGCACCGAATTGTTTGAGGGCTATTACTTTCGTATTATAGTATAGATTGAGGAGGAATATTTCATTGGTGTTGTTACATATTTGTATTTAAAAGAAGTAAGATCTAGTAAAGTAAATCGATATAGATATGGATAAAGTAAAGCTGAGGAAACGTTTGACTTTTACTCCAAACTTCCCTTCAGTTTACATCTAGTACAAAATCATCCCTTAAAAGAAATGAAGTAAAAATATGGGATATATGTAAAATAAATCTGTATATATTTAGCTGGGCCAGCTGGCCTCCTTACTTTATGTCTAGCCAGTTGGAAACTCTAAATAAAAAAAAAGTAAAAAAAATTTAAAATAAAATAAAGACTTATTTTCCAATACACAGAGCCACTAAAAAAGGATTTACATCTCTTCCATTGTAAATTATTCTATTTTATTAGGTTTATTTCACTTTATTTTAAAGTGGCCGGACTGTGTTAGATTCCGACAACAAATCTGTTTGGTGAAAAGGACAGATAATCAGATAGTTTTGCTTTAGGCCCCTCCTGAAATTATGCATTTACAACAAGTGCCTTTGAGACTTTCTTCATTTTAAAACGTCAACGTTACTGTTTACTATAGCGAAAAGTAACAATTTATACTATAGCAAAGAGTAACAATATGCAATTGTTACTCTTTGTATGGTTGCAGTGCGCACTTTATATATTGTTATCTTTACTAGAGTGATTTTACTGTATCATTTATAGTCACTGCTATATTTATTTTACTGTAGCAAATAATAACAATCTCAAAATATTGTAGTAAATTGCTACTCTTTGCTGCAATAAGATCATTGTACTGGTCTACAATGATATCGTTGTAGCGCCTACAATGAAATAATTGTAACAACTACAGCGACATGTGATTTCAAAAAATTGTTACCCTTTATTATCGAATTTTTACTCTTCATATGATTTTTCTGTACAATTGCATGTAGGGGTAAAATAGATATTTTTAAACGTCAGGACCTAACACCAAAACATCTCTTTGCCTATCCTTTTCATTTTTAACAATTTGTTTGAAGGACTATACACCAATTTGCCCATAATTTAATCTCGAGTGACTCATCAATAATTAGTTCCATTGTGACGCGATCGCAACCACAACCACGTCCCAGTGCCAAAGCATTGGCCTACCCCTATCTGGTAGGTCGTGCAATAGCATCAATAGGGCACCCCTCAACCTTTTGTGTTGGGTTCGTCTCATGTCTTTATGGAGAGCATATATGTGTTCATGTGTGCCAATACGACCCTTGATCTCTTGTCTTAACTGTGGATTTATGCCTTGTCTATTGAGGTCCATCCGATTAAAGAAAAAAATTTGTTGACCTCGTGAGAGATTTTATTCACCTAGGATGGACGTTACTTTGGCTGGTCAATGATAGCTTGAATATCATCGGTGATTTGAGCGGATCCCACATGTGACTTGTGGGACCGGACCAATGGGAGCCAAGCGAACATATGCCTAGCAATGGTAAACAAAATTAGACGAGTAATGATAGGCAAACCACAGTACATATGCTCCATTAACTGGCCCCAATACGTGACAAATATCCAACGAACTAATTCCCACATATAGAAAAAGTGGCAGAGATCAAATATCTAAAATGCCCTCAATAGTAGGCTTCTATATGTACGTGTCAAATATCCAACAGACCAGCTTCCAAATCTGTCAGTTTTTTTAAATCATATTTTTTGTAGAGTGGGATTTTTCACTTTAAAAAACCATAACTTTTTTTATACATATCGATATTTTTAAAAATTTATATTTTTGGAATCTACCCATCGAGCTCTACTAAACTAGACCCATGGTGGCTTTGAAATTCTGAGAAAAAAAATTATGATCATACTTGACTGACCTATAATCTTGGTTTCACGTAATAAGTGTCTCGTAATTTTACAACAGTAAAAAACTGAAAAGGTCATTTTCGAAATCTTGGTTTCACGTAAACTGACTAAATGCCACTTACAAAAACAAATATCACGTAAAATTGACACTTGCAAAATCAAGAGACACTTTATTTTGACACAAACTGTCAATAAAATGTCTCTTAATTTAATCAAGAAATCAACTGCTAATAAAGTCTCTAAATTTAGTCAAGAGACCAATTGTCGATAAAGTATCTCTTAATATAGTCAAGAGACTACCTACCGAAAAAATGATATTTAATCAATAGACATTTTATCGGACACAAGTGCCAATAAAGCGTCTCTTAGATTCACTTAATTATGGATCACTTATATTCATTTTTTTCCTCCAGAATTTCACAGTAACAATGGATTTAGTCTTGTAAAGCTTGATTAGTAAATTTCATTTATAATTTTGATGAGTATATAAGAAATTATGATTTTTAAAAAATAAAAAATATTTTTTTTTAAAAAAAATCATCCCATTATTTATGTTTTTTTTTAAAAATAAAAGTAAGACAAATGAAGGGTAAAAGGATTCTTTGTTAGATTATCACGTTATGGGGTGTAGTTGGGGCATCTAAATCATTTCTCTTTCTAAAGTTGTACTCAATCTTCAGTGCAGAGATACAACTAGAACAAATGATGAAAGGACACGTGGAGGTGGGGAAAACGAAAGAGAACAAGTGAAATTGATTTTTTTTTTTTTTTTTTTGAGAAATTCAAGTGAAATCGATATCATTCGGAGAATCTGAAACTTTGTTGAAACCTATTTGGGTCGGTGAAACCGTGAGACCCCTTGGAAACTTTATAAAAAAGATGAACCCCATCATCATGCTCCTCTGCCGTCCCACGTGCGAGCATGGATCCCATCATCATCTCCTCTGCCGTCCCACGTGCGTGCATGACACTGACCTAAGATTCTTCTTACAGTTCGCTTTTACAAATGAGTTCGGATCTCCTCCCGTCGGCCGACCCGGCCCCTATGGGTGACAATGGACTCCGAAAAGTATAGTGCATGTCCGTGTCTATCGGCACTGCAGCGGGTTGTCTTCGGCGACAACACATCTGAAGATATTCTATAACAAAACACTTTCGACGACAACATCGGTATTCATAGGACACCTATTTCCTCGCCTGTGCCGATTGGCACGAAGCGGGCGCCTTCGACACAACCAACTCCCCCTCCCCTATAATCGATCAATCACAGCTGTCTTTGTTCGAACGGATTCCTCCAGATTGATCCTATGGTTTGGGGCGGCTGAAATTTCAATAGGCGGGTTCATAACTGTTGATGTGAACAACGATCATGGAATGAACGGTCAGGTTTAGTGCAGTTTCAATGGGCCGGGATTTTAGGGGTTTAGTGATGTTTGAATAGGTTGGGACTTGAAACCAAGGAGAGATCGTGCGTTGATTTTTGAACGAATGGTTAGATCTATTCGGTTTATTTTTGTCCAGTCAGCTTGTCCAGGAATGAACGGTCAAGTGTAGTGCAGTTTCAATGGGCCGGGATTTTAAGGGTTTGTGCAGTTTAAATTGGTTGGTATTTGAAACCAAGGAGAGTTCGTGCGTTGATTTTTTAACGAATGGTTAGATCTATTCGGTTCATTTTTATCCATTCAGCTTGTCATAGTCAGCTTTTTTGTTCCATTTTGTCTAGTCAGCACAAAACCGACATCCCTTGTTATATAGATAGATTTTACAACCGAGCATGGTTTGGGTTGGGTATGTATAGATTCTACCCGATTAACTTTTACGAATAGGTATAGGTACCTCAATACCCATACCCGAAATCCGATTGTCCCACTAACTTGTGCATACTAAGTTAATGCATTTCGACTCCAAACTCATGGTTATTGATGGTGCCAAAAATGTCACTGGCTCGTCGTCCACGTGGCAGCAGTAGGGAAGGACACAAAGAGACAACAGAAGTCACCCGTGGCTGGCGCTCACAGCTCGCCCGGAGTTACCCTGACCGCATGCGATCAGCTCGCACGCGGAAGAGATCGCCCACGGCCTGTGCTCACAGCCCGTCCGGAGCTTATCCTGACCGCATGCTATCAGCTCGCATGCGAAAGAGGTCGCCCGTGGCTGGTGCGCACAGTTCGCCTGGAGTTTATCCTGACCGCATGTGATCAGCTCGCACGCGGAAGAGGTCGCCCATGGTTGGTGCATACAGCCCGCCTGGAGTTTACCCTAACCTCATGCGATTAGCTCACATGCGGAAGAGGTTGCCCACGGCCGGTGATCACAGCCCGCCCAGAGCTTACAGTAGCGGATCGTTGCATTCCTTGGACAGAGCAGCATCTTCCTCGAGGCCTCACTCATGAGCTCGCCAGGGAGCTCGCTCTGTCCGCACGCGATTGGCTCGCCCGTGGACGAGATCGCTCATGGTAGAATTCAAAGAACCCCTCAGATGACGCAATACCCACAGCTCGCTCAGGAGCTCGCCCAATCACGTAACGGCCAAAGAGTTTGCCTGTTGATAGTAGGAGAGATTCTGAAGGTCCCCCCCTGATCAGGAGCTCGCTTTCTTTCCTACCGAGGCGCCTAATAAGGCAATACTGAGTCGATAGGTGTCACCACCCCAGTGAAGCAACATGGACGACTGCAAGCCGCAGGAGCCAGCTAGAGTTGGTCTAGTCCACCCCAGACTAGAGCCTTCTAGAATCTCCACCTGGCGAGGACAAGATCGGCGCATCCCCCCCTCACCACCATCTGGCATGCTAAACGACAAAGGCCATAAAGGGCCCATATGGGTTAGCACGTGGAGGTGTAGAAGGTGCGGGAAAGAGCCGTCACGTGTCAGACTCTGGCAGTTTGTAAAAGATCTACAAAGGTATGACCCCCGGCTCCAAAATACAGGTTCAAACTCAGAAACTCTAACACTTTCCGACTACTTCAGCTCTCCTTGTCCGAACCTTCACTGACTTGAGCGTCGGAGGGTCTGCGCTCCTCACAGAGCCAGCCGTTCTCACATTTTCTTTGCCTTGCAGGAGGAGCGCACAAGCCAGCGAAAAATATCCCCTAACAGTCATATATCCAAATTGTATCCGAGCCCATATCCTTACCCACACTTATACTCTACTACAACCGTTGTAATAAGAAACCTAAATTGCATTGAGATTCCTTGAATTTCTCCTCAAACAATTGAATATACGATGGAGGGAAAAAAACGAAATTATACCCAATTCATACCCGAAATCAGAACCAAGACCTGAAACATAATTGGGTATGGATCAGGTATGGATCCTCTTCTAACCGAATGTGTATGGGTCAGGTATGGACCTTGAGATACCTGAATGGGCATGTATATGGGTATGGATAGAGGTAGGGTGCGATCCATACCAGACTGATTGCCACCCCTAATATTACTGCTAAAGAATCAGATTTTTATTAGCAAACTTTTACTTCAAGGGTGGTGCGATGTTTGACATACCCATAGTCAATCAGTGGGCCTGTCATTCTTATAGTGGTATGTGGTCGGCTCGAGTGCTATTCACTTTTGGATCGCCAGCCATCGTGCAGCTATGGGGTTCAGATCTTGTCCAGTCGGTTGGCCCCGTGCGCATCCGAACTCGCAGCTGTGATGCACTCTGAGCCCACCAACTAGCGGGGATGACGAACGGGAGGAGATTTAATCTCCTCACCAGGCAAGTATTCGCACTAGGAGCAGCTGGTAGTGGTGCCGCACATACACTTTGGTGTTGGTGACTTTCCCAGGGGCCTCGTGGGCCTCTTCCTCGCTCGTGTGGTGGTGTTTCCTTCCACTTGTGTGGAGTCCTCTGGATGTGACGATGTCCGTGATGTAGCGACTCTCTATTGGACTCAGGTGGGCCACCCTCCTTCGCTCGTACCCAAGAAACAAAAATATTGTTCCCATGTCGCGTACACAGCACGCCATGGCGTTCATATCACGTGACACGCATCGACCCCTATCGTGAAATGGGTCCCAATTAGAGTCCCAACTAGGGATGGCAATGGGGCAGGTTTAGAAAATGATTCTTATGATTTTTGATTAGACTCACCCCGAATCCGCCCGTTTATAAGGGGAATTTAAACCCCGACCCCGACCCCGACCCCGACCCCGACCCCGTGCCATCCCTATCCCAGACTCCCGGTGTTCCCCACGAACAATATTATTGAGGTATGACAGTGACAAAAGTGCACTTTTGAAATAGGGCTCAATGATATTTTTGATTTAAGCGTGTTCAATTTGGAGACTTAAAGTGCGTTCAATCATGTTTGGTAATCATCCGAGAAGAAATACACATTTTTTGACAACTGATTTATTATTTATTAAAAAAGAAAATGGCCTAAGGATTATTTGTCATTAATTTTCTTGATGAACAATGCTAGCTATCTGAACGAGAGCGATGTTCACCCTCCACCAAGGTGCGTGAGGGTTACTGACGGGGTTCGAAAAATCAGCATCAGATCGCTGGTCGGGTACGCAAGGTCGCTATTGAATTTGATGAGTCATCTCACTTGCAAGGTATATCTAGTGCGCATAATAACTCGTCCAGTCCACACGATCGGTTCGCTCGCGGAGACGACGATCTAAGAAGCGCCTAGCTCTCGCGCCAAAAGTATTTTGACAACAAGAAGGATATCTACGACTCGCCATCAGCTCACTCGGGAGCTCGCCTTATCCGTATGCGGTCAGCCCGCCCGCAGAAGAGGGTCGCCCGTGCATAGAGCTTAACGAACACTTCCGAAGATTCAGTGCCCCTAGCTCACCCGAGAGTTCGCCCGCGGCATGAAGGAGATTATAGTATTTACAAAGCTGGAACGGACGTCTACGTCACCCTCGATCAGCTCGCGCTAGGAGCTCGCCTAATCCGCATGTGATTAGTTTGCCCGCAGTAGACCTTCGATCGTAGCTCGCCCAAGAGCTCGCTCAAACCGCACGCGCAAGGGCTGCTGACAATAGAAGGGTGCGGAGCAATGGCAACAATTGAGTTAACGAGCTTGCCCAGGAGCCCGTTTAATCTGCACGCGATCAGCTCACCCGTGGTTAACCCTGTTCAACTTGCCCGTGATCTCGATCAGTCCGCACTCGATCAGCTCGTACGTGGAGAGATTGCCTCTTGCTAATGGGAAGCTTAGAAGGATATCTACGAACCCCATCAGCTCCCCCGAAAGCTCGCCCATTACGCACGAGATCGGCTCTCCCGCGGATGGTCTTCGTTCTTAGCTCGCCCACAGGAGCTCGCCGTGCCACACTTGGTCCGCTCACCCACGGAGGAATCCTGTCTTTCGCTCCACTGTTAGAGGTGAGATCCACCATGAGTTCACTGAGACCAGCTCGCCTAGGAGCATGCCCGTTTCACTCGCGGTTAGCTCGCCCAGGCGCTCGCCCAATCACGTGACATTAAAGGAGTTCGCCTACATGCTCGTGGGTGTCGACTACAGTAAGGTGATAACGGATCGACAGATGTCACCATCTCAGTGGAACTACGTGGACGATTGCGAGCCATGCTCGCTGGTCAAGGTCGGTCTAGAGCGCCCACGACTAGAGTCTTCTACAATGCCCACCTAGTTAAAGACAAGCCCGGTGCACCCCCCCCCCCCCCCCCCCCCCACGTGACCCATGGCCACCGCCAGCCAGGCTAAACAACAAAGTCCATTAAAGACCCATGTGGGCTGACGCGGAAGGCGAAGAGGGTACAGGAATGAGCGACCACGTGTCAGACTCTAGCGGTCTGTAAAATGTCTATAAAGGTACAATCCCCAACTTTAAAGTATATGTTCGAAACTCGAAAACCCAAATATTTTTCGGTTACTAAAACTTTCCATTTTTTGATCCTTCACTGACTTGAGCGTCGGAGGGTCTGCGCTCCTCACGGAGCCAGCCGTTCACGCTTTCCTTGCCTTGCAGGTCGAGAGGTCTCGCCAGCGAGATTTTCTCCCCGACAGTTACCATTTCATACGGGCCACTCGATGTGCCAGCAACAGAATTGTTAATTGTGTTTGACGCACGACTTGTTGCCTTTTGACGCTGTGTATCTAACGGTTCAGAGGGGGAGGTAACGTTCACTCACATGATGCGAAGGTGAACAAAGCTGTTTTCTAAATGAACAGCCGTTGGGACACAATCCGGATGTGGCGTGCACTGTTCCCTCTTTGATGCAAGCTACTTCTGTACTCAAAACCAGACCCAGACGCAATGCCGACATAGGCGGCCCTAACCAAATCCAAATCGTCTACCCCTTTGGATCTCCTTTGCATCCCATGTCACTGTCTTCTGTTTCACCCATGACCCGGGCCATGGAATGAACCCTAGGTAGGTTCCTGATATCCATCCACTCTAAGGCCATTCCATGGTGGCTATGAATTTTGGTACGGTACTAATTCGGTAACATAGAATTTCCTTGCTTTTTTTTTGGGCCGATCGGACGGTCTAGAGCAAGAGCTCAAAGAGATCCGGAGATCGAAATAGAGAAATCACCGCATAGTTGCTATTTATTAAGTTTCATAATCAATTATGGACGACAGCAACTATTTGGTTCTGGTTTGGATCGGGTATTTTTGACCGTTCGGTTTGGTTCGGTTCCAAAAAAAAAAACCCGCTATAGCCGGTTCGGTTCTGGGTTGTGAGTTTTTTAACCCAAACCAACCCAACCCGAACCATTGGTACTATAACCTCAGTAGTTACTACTATACAATGTACAATCTCACTAATGTTGTACATTACATGGTGGTGACCCCAATTACCACCATTCGATGCATTCAAAACTTTTAAGTATTCAACGGTGTGATGAAACTGAAAAGTGAAAGGTGTTACCCACATAATTACTAGCACCCCCAAATCCCAACTTATGAAATATCTCAAAAGTGAAAAATTAAGGGTAATTCTACATGTGCAAATAGCAGCACTCAAAGTTAAAGGCTTAAAAATAAAATCTGAACCTACTCAGCGGCTCAACCATTCATGCCTCACGGTGTGATGACAAGCGATTTGAAAGACCCGCAGAACCGAACCGAACCAAACCGAACTTTTCCGGTTTGGTTTGGTTCGGTTTTTACCAAGGAATGGTTTGGTTCGGTTCCATTTTCTAGAGAACCGATCAACTTCGATTCGGTTCCAAATTTATCAAAAAACCGAACCAACTTGAACCATGAACACCCCTATGCAGTATCCATACCCGTAGTTGATAAAAAATCTTTCCAACATAGGAGAGAGAAAAAACCACTAGGGCAAGATCATGTTGGTCCGACAAGTGAATTTTACTTTGCTTTTGTTCTGACGCCCTCGGGAGCATGGTGAAGGATTACCTCGCAACGAAGACCGTTGGATACGACATATCATACATACATACTCTTATTTATACGTCGATCAGTGGTGTAGGGATGGCAATGGTGCGATTTTGGACAAAATCGAAACCACACCGCAACACCGAACCGCTACACCGAAACCGGACCGAACCGTAACGGTTTATCATTATGTAAAACCGAAACTGCACCATGCAGTGCGGTGCACCACGGTTTATCATTATAAAGATCTAAACAGTATGGTTTTATACGGTTTGGTCAAAATCGAAACCGCACTGTACCGTAACGATTTTATATTTTGGCAAACCAAAATAGTACTATACGGTAGGGTTAATTGTGGTTTTTGATTTTAAACCGCACCGGTGCCATCTCTACAGCGGTATCATATCATATGAATCCAACGGTCCACATTGGGACCACCCCTATCAGGGCAGTGAACAAAATCGTTCGCGCCGTTATGTAACAAGTCCCACCCAATGACGGTAGGGCAATCCCAGCCGTCCCTTTGCCTAGGCCTTGGGGTCGAGTGGATTGAGACTTGCCACGTCATCAAACGCCAGAGGACCGGCTATTTACCATGCAGGAGTTTATGACGATGGGAAACGAAAAATGGCAGGAGTTTATAACGATGGGAAACGAAAATTGGATTGTTACTTACCGGAACTGCTTGCTGTGGGGTAGCTTCTCTTTGCCTTTACTAATCCTGGCGTTCTTCTCCTCTCCTTTGGTGGCGGTGGCGGTGGCGGTGGCGGAGCAGATGTCGTGGAGGAGGGAGGGATCGGAGGGGAGGTCGAGGCCCCTCTTCCGCCACGCCGCGACCGACACGGCGGCGACCTGGGTGAGGGGGCTCCCCACCGGCCTCTTGAAGCGGTACCGGGTGGTGCCGGATAGGAAGACGGCCAGCCCCGTGACGATGGCGGCGGCTATTATGCCGTACCCCCAAGGGCGGCCGACGTTGTCCTGGACGTAGACCAGCACGGTGACGGCGAGGAGGGACCCGAGGCTGATGAAGAAGAAGAACCAGTTGAAGAAGCGCATCATCTGCCGCTTCTCCGCCCGGTCCCCCTCGTCGAACTGGTCCGACCCGAACCCCGACACGCTCGACTTGAGCCCCCCCGTCCCCAGCGCCGTCACGTACAGCGCCAGGTACAGCACCCCCAGCTGCTCACCCGTCGCCCGGGCGCACCCCCCT
>OX393550.1:47724439-47909954 GCA_947650365.1 Chamaelirium japonicum
ACATTTAAGAAACTGAATGTCTTACACATCAAATGACTCAATCAGACCCATGGACTTTACATGCTCAGTATAGATGCCATGTGCTAGCCCCTTGGTCATTGGATCTGCAAGCATATGGTCTATACTAATGTGCTCAACTGAAATCTGATGACTGTCAATCTTTTTCTTAGCTGGAGGAGCAGTTTCGTGGAAGAGTAAAAAAACAGATAATTACAGCACCTTCCACAATGACAGCAGAGTACATTGCATGTTATGAGGTTACATCACAGGCAATTTGGCTGAGAAACTTCATCACAGACCTTCGGATTGTGGACTCCATTTCTCGTCCACTCAGTCTTTTCTGTGATAACTCAGTAGCGGTTGCATTTTCCTTAACAACAAAAAATTTGCTATTTAAAAATCATAAATTTAAATAGCAAATTTGTTACACCTAGTGGTTTTAGAATTTGATGAATTTTGGTAAGGATGATTAACTTGTCATACATATCGCACCCACCAATTTTAAAACATTGATCCAAACTTCTTTTAGCTAATTAACGCAGAAGGTTAGCCATCATTAGTGGATGAAGATTACTTTCCCTACAAATGGAACACCTACTATGAGTGATAGTGCTAGAGACATTTGAAAATTACCAAAATCATAATCATCAAGCCATGTCTCAAATACTTGGCGTCGGCTTTCTGAATCCTACTTCGCCATTCATTTCTATATGGGTCTATTTCTGTTATTAATGAAAGTCTTTTCATGTCTTTTCTAATAATTTTCATCAATGCATCCGTCTTTTACTCCTTAAACCTTTCACATTATCCAAAGAACCCCTTCTTATCAAAGCCGCCTTTGCCCGACCATGTACTTGTTATAGCAATCTTAATATGTTATCCATTATCTTATTTTTATTTAATATGTTGTTTTTTTGTTTATATGTTTGTTTTCTTTCTACTACTGCAAATCGGCATGAGGTCTATAAAAATCAGGACATAATTAGGGATTAGGTCTTTTGGAACAATACTTGCCGACTTACCCTGTGTGCTGATAGAACCAGGCACATGGAATCATGGCGTAAAGTGATTAGTGAAGGAGAGTGGGGTCCACAATATAAATAAGTAAAAAAAAGAAACTGAAATAGTTGGCTGAGTTGGTAACGAGTATGGGTGGGGCTTGGGCTGGTTGGGCGGGTTGAAGGGTTTGCCCATGCTCAACCCGACTTGCACAAATCTTAACCCGTTTTGCCCGTGGAACCCGGGGAACCCGTGGAAGCCCAACCCGTGCCTACCCATTGTAGTTGCTCAGGTTGCCCAATTTGTAAAATAATGGACGGGTTTAGCGGATTGGGCGGGTTTCCCAATTAGAAATGCTTGTGCACATAAATAAATGGAAAAAAAACTAACATAATTTTGAATTGCATAAAAAATATCTTTGATTTGCGTAACGAGAAATATATATATATATATATATATATATATATATATATATATATATATATATATATATATATATATATATATATATATATATATATATATATATATATATATATATATATATATATATTAAACAAGGGCAACCATTAAAGAATGGCTTGGAGGACGTCCCTAACTAGAGAATTGAGAATTACAGAAAAGTTGGATGTCTAATAGCCTTCAGCACCTTTCATGCAAGCTTTCTTCGCAAGCCAATGAGTAGCACCATTAGTGTATCTGGGTATCCAGTGAACTGACACCCTAGTCAATCCCTACCATAGGTTCGTGCACTCCATAATGAGCGAGCTTATCTCCTTGGACACTCCTTTATGAAGTACCATCGCATCCCGCACTTGCATAGCATCAGTAAGTATCAGAACCTTTCTATACTGTCCTCCCACGATCTCCTCAAATGCGCTACGAAGCGCCCATAATTCTGCCTGAATAGAAGACTCTACCCTACATCGAAAGGCTGCAGCCGCTCTGGTTTTACCATCAGTCGAGGCCATCACCCAAGCCCCACTCGCCAGCTCCCTCTGAGACGAAAATGAATCATCAGTCCACATTATGACTTCAACCTCCAACCTCCAATCAATCGTCAAGAAGGCTGAGGGAGGCAGCTGTCCAACGAACCTATGGCACACTGAAATAGCGTTGTGAACAGTGGATGCATAACGAGAACATAAAGTTCAATCCATATCCTTACACATTTCAAACGAATTCTTAGCATTCAACATCAAACAAACAGTCTTTGATTTCCATAAAAAACATTACCAAAGCATTCAACCTTAGTGTGTCACTTCCTCGGGTTCCTCGGGTTGGGAAGATCGGTGCCCAAACCCGTCCAAATTGAAATCGGATTGCTCTTTTTTTGTCCAAATATACCCAAGCTATTAACCAATTTTGCCAATCTTTGCCCATTGTTCGGGTTGGGCGGGTCAGGTTCGGGTCATACCCGCCCAAGTCCCACCCCCAGTAACGAGAGCATTTTTGTTGCCCGTTTTCGTTGCTTTCGAATATTGAATGCTTACCATAATCCACAATGTTATTCAAATACTTGAACTAGATTATATTTAATATGTAAATAATGTTTTATGCTTTTTATATCACAAGATGTTTGTCCTTGAAGGTTATGTGTTCACACCTTTTTCACCTCAGCTGCCTCTTTCTTGTTGATCTATTCTAGCTAATCCTATTTTTCTATTTTTGACAGCAATCCTCCTTTTTTTTTTCAAATATTTTGTAGAGTTGGAATGTTCCATCAACCTATAGTTGGAAACGGCAGCTGACCAATGCGTGCCATTTGGCACTAACGGCATTGCAGCGGTTGTGGCTAAGTGCGATTCATGATTGGATTCGATGACAGACATGCACGATAGGCGGAATACACTCAGCCCGACTGTCCGAAGTCCTGACCTATGAGGAACAGCCAATAGATCCATCTACAGTAGAACCTACACTGTGATGATAGCTACCTAATGTCGTTGCCATATACAAAGACCTAATATGGACCAGCTAGCTAGCGCGACCATATACATCGAGACAATTAATGGACCAGCTAGCTAGCGCGACCATATACATCAAGACAATTAATGGACCAGCTAGCTATTGTTAACATTACCTAATAACAAAGCAATGTTACGAAAATGGCTTTGATGGCATGCATCGTTCAACTAATGTCCCAATTGTAGGCCATTGGAACTATAGAAGATTCGAAGCCATTTTCGTAACATTGCTTTGTTATTAGGAAATGTTAACGATAGCTAGCTGGTCCATTAATTGTCTCGATGTATATGGTCGCGCTAGCTAGCTGGTCCATTAATTGTCTCGATGTATATGGCCGCGCTAGCTAGCTGGTCCATATTAGGTCTTTGTATATGGCAACAACATTAGGTAGCTATCATCACAGTGTAGGTTCTAGTACTGTAGATGGATCTATTGGCTGTTCCTCATAGGTCAGGGCTTGGGATACACAACATCTCCAACCTTGTATCCAATAGCTCTCACCCAAGTTAACCTAATTAAAGAAACTCTTGCATCATATGGTAAAACCTCCATGCCTACTCCTATGGTTTCAAACTGACCAAACCCTCTTGAGCCTCGTCAATGTTACACTCTCTCTGAATCCATTCTCCCCCAAGTAGTTGGGTGTACCACACCCCGCGGGGTTTGGGAGTGCCTTCAACAAAATTTCTCACAACGATCCCTAGCCAATGCCACCTATCTGAGGTTTCAATTCCTCTCTATCTCCAAAGGCACAGAAACCATTTCTGAATACCTCCAGCATGCCAAATCCCTTTTCTGATGCTCTTGGTGCTATAAATGAGCTTTTGTCAAACACTGACCCCGTTTCCTCCGTTCTTCACAGCCTCGGCCCAGACTATAGCATGCTTGTTACAGCCATTCTTAATTTTCCTCCACTTCCACCCTTCTCTGACCTATGTGCTCGACTTCTCTCCTTTGAATCTCAGATTTTTCCTTCTACAAACCATGACATCAACAATTATCGCCTATCGCCGTGGGGGGCGCAATGGCCAGGGCAGTCACCCAGCTGCCCAGAATCACATACAGTGCCCATATCTGCAACAAATATGGGCACTCTGCCTTCAACTGCTATCAGCACTACACATCTCCAGACAATCTCACCACCTCCTTCGTCGGCATGCAAATCTCCCAGCCAATCGATTCGACTTGGTATCCAGACATAAGAGCCACACATCATATGACCAGCGATGCACAATCCATGCACAACAAGACCAACTATGGTGGCTCTGACAATGTTCTGCGGGGTAATGGTGAATCTCTCCCTATCGCGCGCGCGCGCGCGCGCACACACACACACACACACACACACACACACACACACACACACACACACATATATATATATATATATATATTAAAATGGAAGTCTCTCTCCCACGTTGTGACACATGGATATCTTTTAATGAGCTAGAATTCTTCTTCCATGTGTGAACACGACTCTCTTTTAAATCCATTTAAAAACCTACAATAAAGATAAGTTTTCATTCAATGGCATTTAATGGTCATTTGATTTGATGCTAATCTCTCTCTCTCTCTCTTTCTCTCTCTCTCTCTCTCTCTCTCTCTCTCTCTCTCTCTCTCTCTCTAACAAGTGAATTACACTCACTTCGGATTTTACACTTTTTCCAACAGTTGTGATGTCGTCTTTGTCAACTGGCATGCATCAAGCACATTCGGGCATTGCCCGGGTTTCTTACTAGTATATACTAAAATGGAAGCCTCTCTCCCATGTTATGACACGTGGACGTTTTTTAAAGAGTTGGAATTCTTCTTTCGTGTGTGAACGCGGCTCTCTTTTAAATCCATTTAAATCCTACCATAAAGATGATAAATTTTAATTCATTGGCATTCAATGGTCATTTGATATTAATATCGCTCTCTCTCTCTAACAAATGAATCAGACACATTTCAGATTTCATACTTCTTCGAACAGTTGCGATATCGTTTTTGCCAAATGACGTGCATCAAGCACATTCGGGCATTGCCCGGGTTTCTTACTAGTATCTATACTAAAATACTATACTAAAATGGAAGCCTCTCACCCGTGTTTTGACATATGGACGTCTTTTAAAGAGCTAGAATTCTTCTTCCGTGTGTGAACGCGGCTCTCTTTTAAATCCATTTAAAAACATACCATAATGATAATAAATTTTTATTCAATGACATTTAATGGTCATTTGATGTTAACTTCTCTCTCTCTCTCTCTCTCTCTCTCTCTCTCTCTCTCTCTCTCTCTCTCTCTCTCTCTCTCTCTAATAAGTGAATCACACTCACTTCAGATTTCACACTTATTCGAACAGTTGCGATGCCACTTTAGCAAATGGTGTGCATCAAGCACATTCGGGCATTGCCTGGGTTTCTTACTAGTTGGTACTATATCCCTCCGTCTTGGTTCCTCCGCCTTTCACTTATCTCGTGTTTTACATGTTCCCTCCATGAGTAAAAACCTCCTCTCTGTTGCTTAATTTACAAAAAATAATTCTATCGGCTTCACCTTTCCTACATATATGGGGCTGCTCTGTCAAAGACTTAGGGTCTGTTCTTTTAGTTTCCAGGGAAAAAAAATAAAGGAAATAATTTCTGCAAAAATCATTTCTGCAGAAATTATTTCCACACCACAAAATTTCTACCGTTCTTTTGAACAGGGAAATGGATTGTGAAAATCAACTGAGATCGAGTGGCCGATCATGGTCGCCGGAGGTCGAGGAGGTCCGCCGGAAGATCGCCGGAGGTCAAGGAGATTCACTGAAGGTCGATGGAGTCCGCTTGAAGGTCTGCTATGGTTGAGGAGGTTCGTCGGAGGTCGAGGAGGTCTGTCGGAAGGTCGCTGGAGGTCGAGGAGGTTCGTGGGAGGTCGACAAGGTCGGCTGGAGCCCGGGCAAAAATCGTCTGCGATATTAGGGTTTTGAAGAAGAAGGGAAATCGATTTTCTGCAGATTTTGGGCGGAAACTCATTTCCCTGCTAGCAGGGAAATTTCAGAGGAGGGAAACAAGATTTCATTTCAAAAGAACACCGAAACGGATAAGAAAATTCCTTTTCCACTCACTCATTAATTTCCTTGCTCCATTTCCGTGCAAAAGAACAGACCCTTACAGACAAATTCCACCTTGTTTCAGGGCTGTTGTGAAAGACGGTCTTTATCCCATTTCACCTCTCAAAGTTGTTGGTCATGCCCTTGTTGTTTCTAAGACATTCGTCTAAGCCATGGCATTATCGTCTTGGCCATCCATCAACTCCAGCCTTGATGCGCTTGGCCTCCAATAAAGTGTTGGGGGGTGTTCTCTTGCATCTTTGTAAACTGAATTTTGCAAATTTTGTGCTATTCACTGAACTCTCCTTTCTAAAAAAATTTATTGTGCTTCTCTACTTTTTATGTTAGTCCACTCTGATGTATAGATGTCCTCTATTGTCTCTACTCTGATGTATAGATGTCTATTATCGCTATTATGTACTGTTTACCGATGAATTCACTCGTTATTCATGGATTTTTTTCCATGAAACTTAAATACGAAGTATATTCTCACTTTGTGACATTTCTCAACTTCATTGAAAATCAATTTTCATACTCTCCATAAAATGCTTTCAAAGTAATGGTGGCCGGGAGTATGATAATCACCAAAATGGGATTGTTGAGCGAAAACATCGACATATCTCAGAGATGGGTACGACACTCGTGATCACTGCTAACTTTCCTCCACGCCCTCGGCTTGAAGCTATCGCCACTGTGTTATAGTTGTTTATGTGAGAAAGATCGAATTTCTCAAGAAAAGCAAAGTTCCACCATATCCTCAAATTAATGTAGGTGTTGCAGTTAGGGCTGGCAATTTCGGACCTGACACGGCAGACCCGACACGAAGTTAGCGGGTCTGGGTCTGGTCTAAACGGGTTCGGGTTGTAAATGGAGTCAACACGATAGACCGGTTTAATAAACGGGTCGGGTCCGGGTTTAGGGTCTGGACACGGTAGACTCGAGAAGATCCGTTTAAAATTCAGCTGGTCGTGTCGGGTCGGGTCTACCTGCAATCTGATAATGTAACATATACTATCAGCGGGTCTATCGGGTTAGGTTGGGTCGAGTCGGATTGGTCGGGATCGAGTCAACTGAATAACCCCGTGTGGTAAATGGGTCTTATCGGGTCTACCCGTTTATAAACGGGTCGAGTACGGGTTTAGGATCTAGACACGATTAGCTAAACGGGTCAGGTCCGGGTCTAGGGTTTTGGACACGACCCTAAACTAGACACGACACGAACCCGACCGCGACCCGACATGACCCATTGCCACCCCTAGTTGCAGTTTATCAAGAACCCTTGGTAGGGGACCTCACTCATTCCCATGATTAGCGGTGGAACTCCAGAACTAACATTTACGCTCACATTGACGGCTCCTAGTTTGGGGTTCGACTCCTCTCCACTGATGTTCGTCTCCCCTAGCTAGGTGTGTAAAGCGGGCCAGGCTAGGTCGGGTCAGGTCAGGTCAGGCCAGGCCAAAAGACATCGGGCCGGACCGGGCCAGCCTACAAATTTTAAACCCGGATGGGCCCACCAGGCTAAGGGCTAACGGTCTGAGTCCGGCCCCGGCCCCAGCCCGGGTATGCATACATCCGGAATTTCAGGCCGGGCCGGGCCAGGTTTTAACTAAAAACAGTATTTTTTAATAAAAAAATCAGTGGGAACCAACACCCTCCATGCCTAACCAGTGGGAACCAAGCCTCCACGAGCCTCCCGATCCTACGAAGGGTAGGATCCCAAGTTTCCACCTTACCAAAGAAGATCCTCATGTTCCTCTCCAGCTAGATGGACCACACGATCGCGACGGCCAGCACATCCCAACCTTCTCTACAGTTCTTGGGAATGCACCTTCTCCGTCACGTAGTCCAAAGGGATAGCATCAAGCAGGCTCTTCAATGAGGCCCAGCTTCCCTTCGATAAAGGCCCATATCTGTTGCGTGAAGAAGCAAGAGATGAATAAGCGGTCAACACACTCGGGGACCACACCACACGTTAGGCAATCAATGTTTATCGGGGGAAGCTTCCGTCTGAGCAGATTGTCCTTGGTGAGGATCTTGTTGTGGATGACACTATTTATTAATTCCCTAATCCCCACAATCCCGTGAACATGACTTCAACCTCTGATTCGCATTAGCAAAAAAGTCACAACAGCCTTGAGGAAAAGTTCGCTCCACGGTGTCCATATCGGGAGTCGAACAAGAAACCTCTCCAACAGAGGAGAGAGGAAAGTACAACCAGGCCAACGGTCAGTTGGTCGCGTCACTATGTTTTCCTTGAGACTAACACCACCACTTGATTATGCTAGGGGGTTCGACTTCTCCCCACTTATGATCGTCTCCCCTATAGGTCGTTGGCGCTTTGGGGAGCGACATGTGATGATGACCGACGGGGCGGTGGCGGGTGGCCGATGGTCGATGGGGGTGGTGGCCAGTGGCGGCAGTAGGCGGTGGCCTATGGATGGCGACAAGCGGCCAGTTATCGGCAGGGTGGTGTCCGACGACGATCGATGGTGATGGCGTCCACCTAGGGTTTCATCTGATGGCCATAGATCATGGCCAAAGAAATTTGTATCAATCCATAGGAGTAGGGGTGTAAAAAAGCCCATCGGCTTGAAAGTCAACGCCTAAACCCGACCCGGCCTGGTCAACGGCCCGAGCATACCATGGGCCGGGCTCGGGCCACCAACTTGCGCCCACTGCTCGGCTCGAAGCCCGTCCCGATCCGGCCCGAAAGTCTGGCCATAGTCTAGGGGTAGGTGTGTTGTCTGAACTTGTAGAGGGGAATCCTATAAACCCCCTCATATATATGGTCCATTTTTCACCTTTTGTCTAGCTTCGTTGTAGCCCATCTATGGATTGGCCTCTCGTATCACTTCTTTTAGTCTATCTGCGGGTTGGGGTCAATGCCTACCCCCCTCTCTTCGAGGTATTCTTGAAAAAAAAAAAAAAGTAGTTATTGCATCTTGTGTTTTGATCGTTGGATCTCTTTGAGCCCTTACTTTAGCGTCCTGGACATTGACCGCCTAACTGGTCCAGCAAAAAAAAATAAAAAAATATAGTGGTGTGACCCCTGAGAACAGGAGGAACTTGGCTAGGGAAAGATCATAATCTTGTATTGGATACATTTAAGATTTTTTTTTTTTGAAAATCTACATTTAAGATTTATGTCGATTCAATGAGAGGGAGAAAATATCTCAAATAAATAAATATTGTTTTATAATTAACATTGTAATCTTTGTGACGATGCAAACTCTTTACTCCCTACAAAACACGATTTAATGGTGTGGCTGAGCTAAAGAACCAAGGCCCCATATGTACATGATCAACGACTTTTCTTTTTTTCTTTTTTTTTTTTTAAGGGACCATCATAATGGTCAAGACATGATCTAGAAGTGCACCGGCACAAGATAGACTAAGGATTGATACATGTCAAAGGGTGATAGAAATGCCCCCATTTTTAATAACCCCATGAATAGGTAAGCTCGCCACTAATATGAGAGGGACACCCATCACTACAGAGCAGGAGAAAATATGTTGTAGCACTTATTTGCACCCTTGACCAAAGCCGTGGGCTGCATATGTCTTACCAACTGAGCTATCAAATGGAGATAAATGATCAACATCTTTTTAATGAGGGAGAAAAAGAGAGAGAGAGAGAGAGAGAGAGAGAGAGAGAGAGAGAGAGAGAGAGAGAGAGATGCCGAAGGATAAGGATTCAAATCATCATTTGTTTTTTGAGAGGAATATAGTGGTCACCATATTATACGAAGATCGAAAGAGTACTTTCGCCATTGTTGCGCCTTGTAAATATTTCGTCGAATATATGATGAACCAATGTTGAACCACTTACATTGATTGGTACTATATTGAAAAGTTGGCATATGAACCATACTTGGCTATCAACCGACCATTTCATGTAAAGGCACCAAGTCACACCTTAGATTAATAGAAAATTCTCACTAGAAAAAGAAGCTTTCATTCACTTTTGAATCAGATTTACATAGATTATGCCAAAATTGGGTTACTACTAAGGTCTAGTTATACGGTGGCTAGAGATACATCATGCTTCTTGGACAAAAGAGAGCGGCTCCTCGGCTTCAACCACACGCAGCATTGAAAGGAATATGTACGACTATATTAATTTGATTAATTTTTTAAATAGTAGTAGTGCTCGATTTGAGTATTATTATTCTAGATTCTGATATTAGTTTTGAGTCGAGATTTAACTCTTTTATTATAAAAGAAGTGTTTAGGTTGATATACACGAAGATTGGAAAAGAATTGTAACATTGCTAATTTTCTTTCTCATGCCATCTCTTTCACCCCCTCTTTTCGTTTCATTTTTTTCGCCCCAAGGTAGCTCCAGCATTTATGTGAAAAGATGGTCCGAAGATCCCGCACCTATCTTATTTGGCAGTTACGCCAGAAAATCTTGGTCGAATAATTCATGCCTCGAGATTTTCAGACGATCAGTAAGGAAACACACCACCATCGCCTTAACTGCTCAGCGCAAGCAAATAATTGCAGGGTGCCACGTAGCCCTTAAACAGAACGGTTGCTGAATTCATGGGAGTACGTCACTCAGTCCGTCCCACTCGGAGCACTTGAACTGTCACCCAAGCCGCTATAAAAGTAAATCTACGGTATCTACCTCCTCAGAACAAATGAAGCAAATTTTGGAAGGGGAGGTGCTGCTGCTCGCTTTCTAGAATTTTTGCACACTGAGAGAGAGAGAGAGAGAGAGAGAGAGAGAGAAAGAGAAAGTAGAGAGGTCGGCAATCGGGAGGCCAAACTTTTCAGGATGTAAGTGGGTCAAGGTAAGAGTTTGTAACCGGTCAATTTCTAGTGCATTTCTTGCCTCACCCCGTGATTTTTTTTTTCCTTCGAAGTTGCGAAGGATTTTTTCACGTAAACCTGATCTCTTACGTCTATTTGATTTGTTAAATTGTGCCCACCATTTTAGCCCAAAAATTACCCCCCACAAGTGACATAAAACCTAAATTCAAAGTATAATGAGGGGCATTTTGGTCTTGACAAATTGGTTGTCCTTTAGGCTGGCTGATCTTTTGATCAGGAACCTATTTTGATCAGGAACCTATCACTAAGGCCCCCCCCCCCCCTCTCTAAAAAAAAAAATCGTTCCACGATATAATCGAGTTAAGTTTCTTTGTGCTGATACAGGGGTTCACTATTTTGATCGATCTGCGATGGAATCAAATTTCTAATTTTCTCATTTAAGTGGTCAGTGGACTCATCTCAAACTACTACTCATGATTCTTTACTCAGGCTAATCTCCAAAAGAATCCAATATTTTCTTTTTACTAATGAGGAAATTCAGACCAATTAGTCTTTGCATTGTACTGCATAAATTGATTGATTGCTAAAATATACTTGTGAATAGACTACAAAGATGGTCATGGGGTTGTGTCAACCTTTCGCGTGTGATCCGACAACTTCGGACATTCGTCCCGTCCCCACTGACCTATTTGGTTCGCTATAGTTCTAACACAGGCGTCAACACTACATGCCCTGGGTTGTTTGGTTCGCTGTAGTTTTTGAACATTGCAGCAGTTCCAACCCCCGCCTATATAAAATTGCGTGGTTGGAACAAACAGCAAAATGCTGCGTGTTCCAACTGCACACGCTACGTCTCCATTACCAGTCTGTTTGGTTTCGTGTAGTTGGAAGTCACGCAATCAACACTATGGCATCCCATCCGTTTGGTTCCTTGTAGTTGCCCAAAACCATAGCAATCGCATCCTTGGATTGATTGATTTTCTATAGAAAAGTGACAAAAACGATGTAGTTTGAACACACAGCTTTTTGTTGCGATCCCACTGTACTCTCACATTCTTTTCTCTCCCTTTGCATGATGTCTGGAGCTGGTTACCCCCTTTTTTATAGGTTTGTTTTTGCATATAGCCCCCTAGAAAGTAGGATAATTTCATATTAGCCCTTATGAACTTCTTATTTACATATCAACCCATGCAAACTATGTTACATGTGAAAATCAACCCCCATGGTTAACTGGTGTCTATTTGGGGACAATACCACAGATATATTGATCGTTTGACTGCCACTTTCATGCGACGATTTTAGGACGATTTTATCTTAGTTTAGGATCGGAGAATAAAAAAATCCTAAACTATGGCAAATGGAGAGCAAATGAGGTAGGGTTAATTCTGATATTAAGGTTAAAATGTTCATTTCAGACCTTGGTTAAAGATAGAACACGGGCTAAATCTATCTAGCAACTGCAGGTGAAGGTGAATTATGAATAAATCTGATATTACTCCCAAGTTGATGTCAGTTAACCCGAGGGGCCGATTTGCACAAGTAATCTAGTTTTTCAAATGTCGGTATGCAAATATGAGATTATCAGGGATTAATATACAATTATCCTAGTTCCTAGGGGGCTATATGCAATAAAACTCTTATTTTGTGATTAGGGTCATTAGCTGTTTTTTGCTACATGGGGGTTGGTCGACCTTGAGCCTCCAGAGGCTCAATAATTGAGAAGGCGAGGGCAAGATAAGGACTCATCTCGGGGATGGCTCAACGCTATCATAGAAGAGAGAGAAACAGAGAGAGAGAAGAGAGAGAGAGAGAGAGCTTTGAACTTTTGATACGTTGTACAGGCTTCTTTGTCCAGTCGTCCTCTTGCTTGGCTGATTAGATCACGTTATTCTGTACGGAAGAAGTCTGTACTGTGTGCGTGTCTGGCTGAATATTATCTCCCGATTGTTTGGCAATGGAAGAGGTGCATAGGCTGATGTGGTCGAATGCTTCATGGGATGTCGGTAAATATCCACTGTGGCAATGCTCCATGGGATGCCGACAATTTACCAACGAAGTCGGCCAACGGTTAGGGTTCAGACTCGTAGAAGATAACGGAAGAGGGAGAAGGAAGGAGAAGGCCCATCAACTCAGGGCTATGACACTAGGAAGAGAGAGGAGGAAAGAAAAAGAGAAATTTTATTCATACCCCAAAAATCTGTAACTAGCCTCTGTCTCCCTATCGTTTCACAATAACTCACTCAGCGACCCTTTAATACCAACATTGCCCTTTTCTTTTGTGCCCCAAACCTCAAAACCCTAACTTAGCATCTTTTGTACCCACAACCCAACCCAAGGTCTGTTTGAACTTCCTTAGCCCTAGCCTAATCCGTCGGGTTGGCCAGGTTGATCAGGTTGTGCGGGATGGGTTGATCGGCTTCAATATGGTAGAGGAGAAATAATTCGGGTTGTTTTCAGATTAGCCCGCCCAAATTTGGGTTGGGTTCGGGTTGGGTTTGGGTTGGGTTCCGGTTGGCCCGCCCAAGTTGCAGCCCTACGTCTGCCTTCAAGTAGGGGTGGCAATGGGTCGGGTCGGGTTGAGACATAGGCATAAGGGTAAAACACCCAACCCGAACCCGACCTGTTTAATAAACGGGTCAAAAACTTAAACCCAAACCCGACCCAACCCGCTTAACCCGTTTACTAAACGGGTCGGGTCGTGTCGGGTGGGGTTGGCTCAACAGAACCCATGTAAACCTACGGGGTTGGGTCAAGACAAGTCGGATTGGGCCGGATTTGATCGGATTGGGTCGGGTTGGCTCGGGTCGGGTTGACACGACCCATTTGGTAAACTGGTCAAGTCGGGTCAATCAGGCTATAAGTATAAACCCGAACCCGACCCATTAAATAAACGGGTCAATCGGGTTGACCCTTATATGACCCGAACCCGTTTAGGCCAAATCTAAACCCGCTAACTTCGGGTCAGGTTTGGGTCGGGTCAATGATTGCCACCCCTACCTTCAAGTACCAGCCAACTGCATGGGATTTGTTTAAGAGTGGGGTGTATTCAATAGTGCATATAATTAGGGTATATTTAAGGGGGTATGTGTTTGATTGGGGTATAATAAAGTTGGAGCGGGCCAATTAACTGGGGTGTATTGAAGGTGGGGTGTACGGGGGAAGGGTATTTTTGGGATAAGAATGGGGTATGAAAAAAAAAGATTGGGTGTGTTCAAGTTTGTTCGAAATGGGGGCTAATTACAGATTTTTGGGGTATGAATAAATTTTTCCAAGAAAAAAAAAAGGTTATTTTGACTTTGCCCCCCAAATTTTGCCTTGAATTAGACTTTATCCCCCAATTTTCATTAAGGGTCTGTTCTTTTGCAAGGAAATAGAGCAAGAAAATTAATAAGTGAGTGGAAATGAAATTTCTTGATCCGTTTCCGGTGTTCTTTTGCGATGAAATATTGTTTCCCTCCCCTGAAATTTTCCTGCTATCAGGGAAATGAATTTCCACCCAAAACCTGCAGATAATCAATATCCCTTCTTCTTCTTCAAAACCTTAATCCCGCAGACGATTTTTGCCCGAGCTCCAGCCAACCTCGTCGACCTCCCACGAACCTCCTGGACCTCTAGCGACCTTCCGACGGACCTCCTCGACCTCCAGCAAACCTCCTCAACCATGACAGACCTCCAAGTGGACCTCATTGACCTTCAGTGAACCTCCTTGACCTCCGGCGATCTTCAGGCGGACCTCCTCGACCTCCGGCGACCATGGTCGGTCACTCGATTCCAGTCGATTTCCATAATCTATTTCCCTATTCAAAAGAATGACATAAATTTTGTGGTGTGGAAACAATTTCTGCATAAATTATTTTCTTTATTTTTTTCCCTGGTAACTAAAAGAACATACCCTAATTAGACTTTACCCCCCCCAAAACTAACTGTTCCGTCAGCTCACGCCCCAAAACTTTATTTCTTTTCCGTCAGCTCACCCTTTCTCTTAGATGGTGAGCTGACAGAACAATTAGTTTTGGGGGATAAAGTTTAATTAATAAAAATATGGGGGGTAAAGCCTAATTCAAGGCAAAATTTGGGGGGCAAAGTCAAAATAACCCAAAAAAAAAAGAAAAACGAAAAACCATCAGACTAGAACTCAATAAACTATTTATTTATTTATTGATCATAATATCAAAACTAACATAAAATTAATATATAGAACATCACCAGTTCCAACAGAAGGGCAGCCCCGTGGGGATCGAGCGATTGCCTCGACGGGTAGTATGGCCGGTGTATGCGACACAGGCACGGATGAAGCTAAAATCATCCGCTTGGAATTTGCTTAGAAAAGGAATGATTCAGTTAAACAAATTATTTCAATTTCTTTTGTGATAAAAAGATATGGATAATAAAGACAATTGTAGAAATTTTAGATTAACTTTCACATAACATTTTTTTTTTTTTGAGATCGGCGGGTGTCCCGAAACCTTTCGGGCAATGGCCCACTTTAGGCTCGGACTAATCCCTCTGGGAGTGAAGCCCGACCCACTCGGCAATTCCCACTTCACTCCTGGGTAAATCAAGGGGAGGAAGAGTTGAACCCACAACCTCATCACCAAAGCATCAGTTGCTTTGCCAACTCTCCTATCCCCTGGTGGATAACTTTCACATAACATTGCGTGGCTTTTGGATGTAGGAAAGTGTGATCCACACACATGGGAGCAAGGAATAGGGGAGAACATAGGCACCCAGGAATAGAGATGAGCCGAACCCTAGGGGTCTGTTTTTATTAGTTCGACAGACTAACTAGTAAAGTAAATCAGGTAAAAGTTTTACTTTGCTGCTTTTTGGATCCAAAAAGTTATAGTAAAGTAAATAATAGGATGTTTACTAGTAGCCAAAAAGTTTTTCTCTGAAAAGGCCAAGTAAAACTTTTGATTTACTAGTAAAAAGATCAGTTGACCAACGCCAAGTCATCAACGGCACGATCGAGAGCATCACACGATGGATTCGACGATTTGGGGAGCGACAAATGATGATCTCAGTTTCAACAGCCACGATCTATTTGGCCATGGGATGAACCCTAGGGGGATGCCACCACTACTAGCCTGCCACCACCCCGTTGGTCGCCGTCCTGCCGACCACCACCCCTACCCCACCGACCGTCTGCTGCCGCTCGCTCCGATGAATGGCGACGGCTGGTGGTGGCAGACGGATAGACTAGTGGCCGACAAGGTGGTCACAGGAGGCACAGGGTAGACAGTGGCCAACAGGGCGTAGACAGGTTGTTAGTGGCCGGCGGGGAGTGATGGATGGCAACGAATAACGACATGTAGATTTAATTTCTAATTTACTTTATTGGTCAATCCAAACTGTTAACGGATAGTCCCACATCGGTAAGGGAGGCACCCATCACCCGCTTAATATACCCCCTGTGGACCTCCCCTTACAAGCCGGTTTTGTGAGGTGCGAGGGTATCTAACATGGTATCAGAGCTAGCCTGTCTCCTGCTCCTGCTCCGGGTGCTCCCCACCGATCGTGCCTTGCCATGCGTGCTCCGCATGGGAGGATCCTTGCCACGCGTGCTCCGCGTGAGGGGGAGTGTTAACGGATAGTCCCACATCGGTAAGGGAGGCACCCATCACCCGCTTAATATACCCCCTGTGGACCTCCCCTCGCCGGTTTTGTGAGGTGCGAGGGTATCTAACACAAACAGTCGTCCAGAAGTGATGGTTTACTTTACTAGCCAATACAAACAGCAAAAAGAAAATCATATTTACAATTCGATCAATCAGGGATATTAACAACCCCACATCCAATTTACTAGCCTTTACTTTGCAGGTCCGAAAAACAAACTGGCCCTAGGAGCTATGACGAGCGAGTTACACAAGCCGAACCCTAGGAAATCGGTGAACATAACCTTTTCCCACATTCAACATCATATACACACTCCCTGGATCATTTACTAGGATATTTTTCGCAAGCTTACGAGTTCTTAAAATTTCTACTGAAACCATTTAAAAATCCTTCAAGGAACACTCACCATATGATATGATAGTGGAGGATGAGTGCTAACGTGCAATCTTCTGTTTACCAGCTTCAAGCCCCTACAAAGATCTAGCTTTTTACCCTACAAGAAAGAAATTTTCTTCCGATTATCGTCGATTGTCGTGCTGACGGTGCAATGAGAAAAATTCAGCAATATTGCTCACGTTAATTGTCTAAGCAACGATCAGGGAAACCTTTTATGGGCTTGCTGTAGACTGCTGGTTCCAGTAGTCAGCATCCCACGTGTCCCGATATCCTTCGCAGTTGGAATAAAGGCCCTTGAGAGCTGCACGATACATCCCCAAGCTCCAACCCTCTAGTGGTGGCAACCCAACCTCGACGGCAAGCCAGTCTAGGTACTCAGCCTGTCGCTCCAGATAACATGTGGATAAGTTCCACCGGGATCATCACCACCATTGTTAAGAGCCATAGAGAAAACATATAGAGAGAGAGAGAGAGAGAGAGAGAGAGAGAGAGAGAGAGAGAGAGAGAGAGAGAGAGAGAGAGAGAGAGAGAGAGAGAGAGGCAAGAGTTTTGGGTGAGAAGAATCCTTCTATCATTAGGACCAATGGGCCAAATTGCATGAATGTCCTCATGTGAGGCTCCTATACACTCTAAGGGTGTATATGCTATGCTACACATATGACTAACGACCCCCCTCTCAAACTCACGGTGGATCAAACATCGAGAGTTTACTAACGAGAAACCAAAATCGAGGAGATGGGTATGACTTTGTGAAGAAGTCAGCAATTTGCTCTGCATAAGAACGCATAAGAACACAAGGGAGGGAGAGTTTTGGCCACATAACGCATAACACAAGGGAGGGAGAGTTTTGGCCACATAATAACGCATAAGAACACATGGGTATGACTCTGTGAAGAAGTCCTCGGCCTCGATTTCTGACCGACTAGGTCTCCTTCATCTTTGGAGATCTATTAGAAGTTAGAATTAGTATATGTGCATTTTTTAAATATTATATAGTGACAATTGTGTGCAGATTTTGAAGATTGTATAAAAAGTCCACATAAACCTGATACATGATACTTGATTGCTCAACGGATGATCTTATTCACTCCAAAGATGGCAAGAATTACAGCAACACTGTATACGACTATCTGAAAGATAAGTGTTGCCTGATCCCATATGGACTTCCCGTCGTCCGAAGTCCCGGTAGCTAGCGGGATCAGGAAAGGAGGGGTTGGGGTGGTGATGGTTGGTGGAGGTGGGGCGAAGAATGGGTTGACAGGGGTGGAGTCGACCACCTGGCTTGTCGTTAGGGAAGGGATTGGTGGGGCAGTCAAGTTGGTTGGTACTAGCGGTGGCAACTACTTAGCTGACTGGATCGGAAAAGGAAGGGGTGGGGTGGTGACAACGGGTGAGGGCGGGGCAAAGAATGGATTGACGAGGGTGGAATCAAGCACCTGGCTTGTCGTTAGAGGAACGATTGATGGGGTAGTTAAGTCGGTTGGCATTGGCGGTTAGCTGGCTAGATCGGGAAAGGGGGTGAGGCGGTGACGAGTGACGACTAATGGGGGCGGGGCGAAGAATGAGTTGACGAGGGTGGAGTCAAGCACTTGGCTTGTTGTTCTGGGAACAATTTGTGGGGCAGTCAAGTAGGTTGGCGCTGGCGGTGACATCTGAGGCGGTGCGATGGCGGCGGGGTCGGAGGCAGTGCGGTGAAGTCAAACTGGGCTAGGCCTGGGCCGAGAGGAGAAAGATGAAAAGAAGTCGTAGCATTATCTCCGGACCAACATTGGGCAGGAGAGTTCCATATTTCCTTTGAAAAACATCCACAGACCAGCATTGGGGAAGAACATCCACAGACCCGTATGTACTCTAAAGAATATCCGCATTACCACAATACAAAACTATAACGGACACAACCAAAACCCAAACGATGACCCGAAACCCAAATGGGTATGGATTGGGTATATGTGGTCCTATAAATTTTGAAAGAGCTCTCCATTTATTACCTCGCATCTCTTGGCTCTGAGCTTCAGTCTTCAGCTGCATTAAACGGACAAGCAAAGAATTCCCTAATAAAAAACAAGATGGTGACTCAAATTTCTCAAAAGCAAGAAGAGTTATCTTGCAAAATGATTTCTATGATGATCCTCTTTTTTTTCATTCACCGCGGCAACTATAAAGGGAAGTGGTGGAGGATTGGAAGATTTGAATAAAGTAGAGAAATAGATCACTCCTCCATGCCCAAGAAGTCTCTCAAGTGGCCACGGTCCTCGATCTCCAACTCCTTAGTGAATTAAATCTTCAATCTCGTAATCTCACTGAACGTTTGCGATAATTATAATCCTCTCTAATAACTAAGAAACTGATTAAAGCGATTGAAACAAAGGTCGTAGTGATAGTTGTTGATATCGATACACTTTCCCTCTGACAACTCGATCGGGAAGAGCTCTTACGAGAGTTGATTGCCTTCAACCAATTGATTGTTTTTATTCCCGTTATGCCCTTGCTTTAACTACTTTCCCTACTTGCTTACGGATTTGTTTAATGAATACTTCCCTCGTGCTAGTTATTCCTTTTGGATTGTGTCTCCCACCCAAGTGAGAGAGAGGTGTCTCGGGTAAGGCAACCGGATTTAAGTGGGGAAAATATCTGTCGCGTCTATCCGGTCATCTGTACCAAATCACGCATTAATCGTATACTCACTCGTGTAGACGGGATCAAGTCTTGGTTCCAGATCAAGAGCAAATGTTGGTTCAAGGAAAAGGGAGAGATTAGAGTTGATAGTGAATGTTAGGAGACGACGGCTAGGGTTTGGAGAGGAACAGAATGATTCCATTGAGGGACTCAAGCCCAATATATGTACAGTAAACCCGACCCGACTATACAGTAAACCCGACCCATTACATTTACATTAACACTCCCCCTCAAACTCACGGTGGATCATGAACCGAGAGTTTGCCTAGAAAATGTCGGAAGCGAGCAGTCGTCAGTGGCTTCGTCAGAAAATCAGCAGTCTGCTCCGATGAGGGAATGAAAGGCAGGGAGATGATGTGATCGATAAACGCCTGGCGAACATAATGACAGTCAACTTCAATATGCTTTGTTCGCTCATGGAAGACCGGATTGCTAGCAATCTGAATAGCACTCCGGTTGTCACAGAAGAGAGGGGTCGGCCCGGATATCACCACTCCCAAGTCAAGCAGAAGACGTCGAAGCCAGACAATCTCGGCGGTGGTGGAAGCCATAGCCCTGTATTCGGCTTCGGTGCTGGAGCGAGCAACAGACTCCTGCTTCTTGCTGCGCCATGAAATCAGTGAGTCACCCAGAAACACACAGTATCCTGTAGTAGATCGACGAGTGTCTGCATCTCCTGCCCAATCTGCATCTGAGTAGGCGCGCAGTACCAACGGAGAGGTGGAGGGAAACAGGAGTGAACGGGTGATGGTGCCCCGGAGATAGCGGATAATCCGAAGAACAGCTGCATAGTGTACTGACCGTGGAGCCTGAACAAACTGACTGACAATGCCAACAGCATGGGCAATGTCTGGCCGGGTCATGGTGAGATAGACAAGCATCCCAACCAACCTCTGGTAGCGGGAGACATCCTGGAGCGGCTCACCATCGGTAGCGAGAAGCTTCAAATTGAGCTCCATGGGTGTATCAGCAGTACGTGTGTCAGTGAGGGCAGCATCAGTAAGAATGTCGGAGATGTACTTCTGCTGGGAGACCAACAGACCACGAGCTGACCTGGCAATCTCAAGACCCAGAAAGTAGCGAAGAGAGCCCAGGTCTTTCATCTCAAACTGACTCTGGAGGTGCCGCTGGAGAGAGGCGATGGTGGCACTGTCATCCCCAGTGATGATCATATCATCCACGTAGAGGAGAAGGACTGCAATGCCCTGACTGGAGGAGCGAGTGAACAGGGCATAGTCGGAGTGACGCTCAACAAACCCGGCGGCCAGAACTGCACTGCGAAAGCGCTCAAACCAGGCACGAGGAGCCTGCTTGAGCCCATAGATGGCCCGGCGCAACCGACACACGTGTCCTGGAGGAACTGAAGTGCCCGGAGGAGGAGCCATGTAGACTTCCTCGGAGAGATCACCGTGAAGAAACATATTGGTGACATCCATCTGATGGAGAGGCCACCCTCGAGCAGCTGCCACAGCTAAGAGGGTGCGCACAGTAGTCATCCGAGCAACTGGAGCAAACGTCTCCTCGTAGTCAATCCCATACTCCTGGGAGAAGCCACGAGCAACGAGGCGAGCCTTGTGCCGCTCAATGGATCCGTCAGGTCGAGTCTTGACCTTGAAGATCCACTTGCAGCTAACAGGCACCACCCCGGGGGGACAAGGCACCAACTCCCAGGTCTGGGTCCGCTGAAATACCTCAAGCTCAACTGACATGGCCTGCCGCCACTCTGGATGTAATGCTGCCTCACGGTACGATTGGGGCTCCCGATGAGTGTGAAGAGCAGTAAGGAAGGCCTGAAAGGATGGTGAATAGGAGACACTGGCAGAGAAGCCAGAAGAGTCAGGAGAGTCAGTGGGAAAAGCAGAGTAACCAAACCTGTCAGGAGAGTAGTCGTATCTGGCAGGAGGGTGATGTTCGCGCGCTGGGTAGCGCCGAACAGGAGCAGGATCCACGACCGGGGAGGAGGGAGCAGCAGCATCAGGCGAGGGAGTACCAGGGAGAACCGACTCTAGAGGGGGAGCTGCAGACCGACGTACATAGACACGAGTAATGGGTGGTGGAGGTGGTGGTGGTGGTGGCGTGGGGGACTGAGGAGGTGGTGGTGGTGGTGGCGATGGATACTGAGGAGGTGGTGGTGGTGGTGGTGTAGTAGGCGTGGATGGGGCAACAGAAACCGGGGGTAGAACAGGGATGTGGAGATGTGAGGAGGGCGAGGAGGATGACGAAGTAGGCAAGGAAAGATCCCGAGACTCAGGAGCAAAATACGGGACATCCTCAACAAAGGAGACGTGACGGGAGACACGGATCCGACGAGCTAAGGGATCATAGCAGCGATACCCCTTATGCTCACGACTGAGCCCCAAGTGAACACACCTAACAGACCTTGCAGAAAGTTTGGTGCGCTCATGGGGAGGAAGAAGAACGAAGCACGTGCAGCCAAACGTGCGAAGAAGAGAGTAGTCAGGTGGACTGGCGTGAAGGCGCTCGTGAGGGGTGGCACCGGACAGAGCAGATGACGGAGTGATATTGATGAGGTGGACAGCCGTCATGACAGCTTCAACCCAGTAGGAGTGAGGGACAGACGCAGAGAGAAGCAAGGCTCGTGCAGTCTCAAGGACATGACGATGCTTGCGTTCGGCAACGCCGTTCTGCTCATGGGTGTGGGGACAGGACTGCTGGTGAAGAGTGCCGTGAGACTGAAGAAGCTCACGCATCTCAGAGGAGAGATACTCCTTGGCACAATCAGACCGAAAGGTCTTGATTCGCCGACCAAACTGGGTGTGTATCATAGTGGTGAATCGCCTAAAGATTTGGGGAATTTCAGACCGATGACGCATGAGATAGACCCAGGTGCACCTAGAATAGTCATCGATAAAACAAACATAATACATATAACCAGATAGAGATGCAACAGGAGCAGGACCCCAAATATCCGAATGAACTAAATCAAATAAAGCATTAGACTGGGAAGTACTAGCAGAAAAAAGAAGAGCTAGATGCTTTGCCAGTCGACAACCCGTACAGACAGAGAGGGGGGAGAAAGACGCTCGACCCAAAGCGCCCAAACGGAATACGCTTTTGAGTCGATCACTTGATATATGACCTAACCTTCTGTGCCACAGGTCGGCATCAGAGGTGACAGACATGACAGACGCAACTGAAGACACATGGAGATGGTCCAACTGGTAGAGTCCTCCTGCCCTACGGCCCAGCCCAATCCTCTGACCCGTCCGCGAATCCTGCACAACACAAACAGAAGGGGTGAAGGTGACAGTCAGGCCAGAGTCGCAAAGAGAACTGATGGAAATCAAATTAATATTAAGACGGGGGGCATGATGGACATGGGATAGGGTCAGGCGACCAGAAGGGTCAGAGGTGGTGGTGATGGAGCCACATTGCGGAATAGGGACGAGAGTCCCATCCGCAGTGCGAACCTCCTGGTGGGTGGTAGTGGGAGAACAGTCCGTGAGGACAGTGGAGTTAAAAGTAAGGTGACAGGAGGCACCCGAATCGAAGATCCATGGAGCAGTAGTACCAGAGGTGGCAGACAAGCCGTGCGCAGTCGCGGAGCCGGTGGAGGCTATGTGGCGAAGAAGGAGCTCCTCGAGGCGCTGAAGACGGTCCGGCTCAGGCGGCGAAGGAGCTGTGGGAGCAGTGGGGAGCGGCGAGGCCTCTGCAGTAGCCGCTGCACCACCAAAGTGGCGAAAGAAAGACGAACCACGTCCTCGGCCCCGTCCACCTCGACCGCCGCGTCGATCGTCGCGAGAGGTCGAAGACCAGCGGGGGGATCTCTCATCCGGACCCCAGCGGGGGTTGCGTGGAGGACGTGTAGGGCACTCGCGCTTCATGTGGCCGGGCTCCTTGCAGTAGTGACAAAAAACAGCCTCATCGGAGAACCCGGCTACCAGGACAGAGTCGGAGCTAGGAGCAAGTGGAGGAGCACGAGCGCCCTGAGTCTGAAGGCGGGTCTCCTCGTCGACCAAGGCGAGTAGGGCATCCTCGAGCCGAGGGAGGGGCTCACGGTGCAGGAGCTGGGCGGCTATGAGAGCAAAGTCTGGTCGAAGTGCTGCCAGGAACTGGTGCAGGTGGCCCTCGTCGAGGTAGCGCTGGAAGTCCCGGGAGCGGGGGCAGTCACACCGCTCCGGAATCAGTGAGTCCAGCTCATGCCAGTAGGCACTCATCTGACTGAAGAAGTCCTGAATGGTACGCTCCCCCTGACGGGCAGACTGCGAGTCGCAGATGAGCTGATGCCGGCGGGCGCCGCCGCGTGGGAGAAAACGGTCCCGGAGATACTCCCACATCGCGCGCGCAGTCGGAAGGCGGCCGATGGGAGCAAGGAGCGGACGAGCAACCGAGTCCAGGAGGTACGCCCGGATGGCCTGATCGTGGCGGCGTCACATAAGAGCAGCAACGGTGACGGCCGTGGTAGCAGTCGCTGCAGAAGATGCAGCACTGCTGGTGACAGAGGACGAGCCGGAGTAGTCAGTGGGAGGAGGATCCTCGCCGGTGATGTGACCCCACAGATCACGACTGGAGAGGGCGGCCTCGACGGTGAGGGACCAGTCAGGCCAGTCGCTGGCCGACGACAACTGAAACGCAACCGCCTTTAGCGGTGGAGAGATCGCAACGACAGACGGTACGGCTGAGAGGCCATGGAGGAGGTTGTAGGGTGTCAGGGGGTGTCGGGGGGGCTGTAGGGGGGGTCGGGGGGGGGTTCGGGTGGTCGGAAGGGGCTGTAGGGGGGTTTCGGGTGGCCGGAAGGGGGGGTCGGGAGTGGAGGCGGGGGCTGCTGCAGGGGGTCGGGGGTGGAGGAGGGGCTGCAGGGGGTTTCGGTGGCCGGAAGGGGGGGTTGTGGGGGTTTTGGTTGGCCGGAAGGGGGGCTGTAGGGGTTCGGGGGGCTGTAGAGGGGGGTCGGTGGTGGAGGAGGGGGCTGCAGGGGGTCGGGGGTGGAGGAGGGGGCTGCAGGGGGTTTCGGGGGTCGGGTGGTGGAGGAGGGGGCTGCAGGTGGCCGGAGGGGGGGGCCGGTGGAGGAGAGGGGCCGGACGGAGTAGGTGCAGCCGGCGGAGGGATCAGCCGGAGGAGATGCAGCCGGCGGGAAGGAGGGAGACCGGAGAAGGTGCAGCCGTCGCCCTAGAGCTCTGATACCATGTTAGGAGACGACGGCTAGGGTTTGGAGAGGAATGGAATGATTCCATTGAGGGACTCAAGCCCAATATATGTACAGTAAACCCGACCCGACTATACAGTAAACCCGACCCATTACATTTACATTAACAGTGAACAAGAGGATTCATGTCTCGGTTCCAGAGCAAGAGCAATTGTCGGTTCAAGGAAAAAGGAGGGATTAGAGTTGATAGTGAACAAGAGCATAAGCAGTAGTTAATCCAGAGGATATGGGCCCTCCCATACCCGAATGGTATGGGTAGGGGTACGGTCTGACCAGAATCCGATTCGTTGCCATCCCTGGATACAATGGGAGATTTTGCACAAACATCGAAGATAAACGGGACATCGATGTTGGATTAATTATACCATGTGTAACGAGCCCCAGATGAGGTATGTTATGTAATATAAACACACCTTATCGGCAAGCAAGACACAAGATCACACGAGTTGCAGACATTCTCAGATTTGCTGCCAATACCAGCATCAAAGCTCCAATCTGGCTTTAGAGAGATAGTAATCATGCATGTTTCGATTTGATTCTAAGTCAATCAGAAGTCAGCAGAATCTGATTCCTGCAGAAACTGAAGCCGCTCACAAGCGCTTATGAGGGAATCTGATTTTTGAACTTTTATACACAAAACTAATTCTAGCTTCTGTGGGATCAGCTTTTGGCGCTGCATCCAGACAAGCTTTTGTGGGAATTTGAATCCTGCAGAATTAGGAATCAATAGTTGTGGACTGAAAATCAAATCCAAACTGGTATGAACATGCCGAGATGCCTGTGACGATGATCGGTGCATCTGAAGACTATATGGATCAAAGGAGACTGATGGCTACGGAATCAAAAAGAGGCAAAGCCCAAAGAATACATTAGCTTTCCCTCTTTGTATTTCCTCACGGATGCTGATGAAAAAAATACATGCAGAGAGATACGCGCTCCAAATGAAACAACAAGATTTAGACTGAGCTTGAGAAGATAAAAATATGCATACGTTGTTCACGTGTTGGCTTACACTCCGATAGGAAAGATGAAGGGTATAGGCGTATAACTTTGTCCCAGTGCATTTTGTTTTCCAGAGGGGAAATGATTCATATTATTGGTGAAACAAAAGATGACCTTGTTGTGTTCTCCCGCACATAATAGAGAAAATAGTCACCAACCCCATAGCCAATGGCATTAAAAAAAAGAATACGAAGGAAAGAGCAAGGTAACTTGATATAAACAGGCGTAAGTGGGAGACAACCAAGTAAAGAAGTTTTGAATTTTGTTTTGCTATGGGAAACCCTTCACGAAACATCAAATTTTCCGCATGGACAGCGCGCGCGCGCGCGGGGGGGGGGCATGAATTTTGGCGGCCATATTTTATTACGACCCAGCAGAAAACCAAGATATTCCAAAAAAAAAATACTAAGTTTCTCAAGATTTCATTTCCTGGTGAAGAGTGAAGACACAGAGGAAGAGGCCAAAGATGTGAAGCTGGACTTAATGAGGATGCATCCTTAGCAGAGTAGTGGATCCGGCGAACAGGCCGAAGAAGGCCATGATGGTGTCTGCTACCTCCGCAGCAAGTCCGGCATCAATGAGGATGACACCGAGGCTGAGGTCTGCAGCAAGGGCAGAGGTGACCATCCAAGTCTAATATCAAGATGGGTCTACTCCAAGGACGATTGGCATGAATTTTCCAACTGCTATCAACCTGGAATTAACACTCAAAGATTGGTGCTGAAAGCCTAGCCAGGAGACCTTGGTAAGAGAAAGGTATGCAAAGAAATATAAAAGGTCGCTTGGCGGGTAGAGGGACCTACCATATTGTTTTTGTGGTTTAACCCCATGGAACCAAGGATGTTGTCCAACAAAGAGAGTTCGCTAAAATATGATTCCAATAACATGTAGTATGTGGTATTGTACCTCGTTTGGATAAAGTGTGTGCGTATGACGCTTCGGCGTCCCATTCTCTTTTAATTGCAGGAAAAATTGGTTGACCGATGCAATCATGTCCTCTTCTGGAGGCAGTGGCAGTTTGCCAGATAAAACTTGTGCTACCCACTTGGCTTGTAACTCCATCACTACAGAAAGGATAGCCTGGCAATAAAATGGTAAAATTAATCATTAATAGTAAAAATGATCATTTCTTACTATCAAAAGATTAAAAAAGAGACTGTGATGTATAAATCAACCTGATTAGGTAATCCCACAAAAGAGAGCCATGGGGCTAGATGGGGAGGAAAAACATGCTGATATAGAGGTCCAACACGGTTGTCGTCAATGCTTACAATTCCATTTGTTTCTAGAAAAGGAAAATGGTATTTATATCTGTAATTAAACATCAAGTCCAAAAGAAATCAACACAGGACAGAGGAGAGCAGCATGCTAATTAAAAAAAAACAAATGATATCACCTAGTTTAACTGAATAAGCTAGTTCAAATTTCGTTAAGTTTCAGGTTGTCCAAAAAAATAGTAAAGAATTTAGGAGGTACAAAATTGGTAGTTGCTTACCCTGTGCAATGGAAGATTATATCTGCAAGGAGTGACGAACCATCGTCAAAGCTCACCTTACCATCCTCATAAACACACTGTATCTGGTTGGAAAACATCAAGATCATAGTTTATATAGTCTTCTATGTCAAGTCTGCGGAGCATATTGAAACTAAACTGAAGACCACTATACCATAGAGTGCTGCCAAATATTATCGTGTCCGTCTAGCTTCCCAACCTCATCTTCCATGGATCTTGATGCAAGGTGTACTTCTTTCGCCACCTTTGAGATTTCTCTAGATATATCAATTGCACTAGGTCCCATTCCAATTATAACCACGATCTGCATATTGAAAATTAACATATTCTGTTTGAGTTATGATAAAGTTGCTACCACAACCCTAGGAGAGAGAGACGGCTAGGGTTTGGGAGAATGACAGGAAATTCTCATTAGGGCAATCGCCACGAATATATAGGCATCATACATGTGTAGGGAATAGATCATGTAAACCGAACTCATATGTATAACCTACAATATACATTAACACCCCCCCCCCCTCTCTCAAACTCACGGTGAATCAAATACTGAGAGTTTGCTAATAAGGAACTAAAAATGAGGAAAGGGTATGACTTCGCGAAAAAATCAACAATCTACTATGTGGAGGACACATAGGGCAAAGAGATAGTCCTAGCCTCGTATTGCTCTCTAAAGAAGTAACAATCGAACTCAATGTGCTTTGTCCGCTCATGAAACACTGGATTGCTGACTATCTAAATAACACTCTTGTTGTCATAATGAAGAGTTGTAGAGCCAGAAATATCAACACCAAAATCCCGAAGAAGACGTCGAAGATGAACGATCTCCTTAGTAGTAATGGCCATGGCACGAAGCTCGACTTTAGTGCTGGAGAGGGAAACAACCTTTTGTTTCTTGTTCTAAGAGATTCACCAAGAAACAGGTAATATCTAGTAGTCGAAGGACGAGTAGTTGGGTCAACGGCCCAGTCAGCATCAGAATAGGCACGAAGAATCATAGAAGAGATCGAGGAGAAAAAGAGCGACTTGGTAATAGTGCCTCGAAGATACCAAAGAGCAGCATAGTGAGCCGAGTGAGGTGCATCCACGAACTAGCTAAAAATACTGATTGCATGAGCAATATCCGGCCTGGTGATGTAAAAATAGACTAGCTGACCATTTATCTCCCGGCACCGGGTAGGATCTGAGAGAGGCTCACCATCAGCAGGGTGTAGCTTCACATAAAGCTCAAAAGGAGTGTCAACCGTACGACAGTCAGAAAGTGCAGCCTAACTAAGGATGTCAACCGTGTACTTCTGCTGAGAAAGCAGAATCCCCCCAGCACCCCTAGCAACTTCCAGGCCAAGAAAGTAACATAGGGAACCAAAATCCTTCATCTAAAACTGACTTTGAAGATGTTGTTGAAGAAAGGCTATGGCACCAGAGTCGTCACCTATAAGGATCATGTCATCGACATAGAGAATGATGATGCCCCGGCCCTGGGAGGAAGTCTGCACGAACATAGAGTGATCCTAGAAGCTCTCTACAAAACCGATCTCAGTAACTGCATGACGAAAACACTCAAACCAAGTACGAGAAGACTGTTTGAATCCATAGATAACCCAACGAAGATGACATACGTACTAAGAAGGCGTGCTAAGAACAAGAGGAGGTTGCATATAGACAACCTCAAAAAAATCACTGTGAAAAAACGCATTCTTCACATCCATCTAAAGCAGTGACCAACCTCTAGAAACAGCAACAGCGAGGAGGGTCCGAATGGTGGTCATCTGAGCCACTGGAGCAAAAGTCTCATCATAATCGATCCCATACTCCTGGGTGAAACCTCTAGCAACGAGACAGGTCTTGTACCGATCAATAGAGTCATCGGGACCAATGTTATTAAAGCCGGACCGGACCGGTCGGTCCGAACCAGGAACCGGCAAACCAGTGAGCTAACCGACCTAGAAGTGATTTGAATCGCTGCTGGAAAACGAGCCGGTATTGAACCGTTGGGCAGGGCGGTTTTAGGTATAAACCGAGTGGCTCGGCTGTTGAACAGATCCAGCGGTTCGAGAAAAATATTTAAGTTCAGAAAAACCCTAAAATAAGATATGAGGTTAGTGATTTTTTTTTCCGCGGCGCGGCTCACGCTTCACCTTCTCCTGCGACTACCGAGCAACTCCGGACATTCCTTCTTCCTTGCCAATTGTCAAACACCCCCCACCTTGAGGTTGACTGCGATTGGAGACTCCTCCCCTCACAGCCACAGTCAACAGGTTCTCTCTCTCTTTCTATCTTTCTGTGTGTGTGTGTGTGTGTGTGTGTTGGGCCGACTGGATTCTTCCTCTCTTTATTTTTTTTGGGGTTTGACTATGGTTATCAGGGAAGGTCGGATTAGATTCTCTGTATCTCTTATCTTTTTTTTTTTCAACTTCTATGACAAGGACCTCTCTTTATCTCTCGGCTCTCTGTTTTTTTTTTGGTGCAATACAAAGTTACAAACCCCCTGTCTTTTTTTTTGGGTGTGATAGTAGTTGGAAACAATGCTCTCTCTCTCTCTCTCTCTCTCTCTCTCTCTCTCTCTCTCTCTCTCTCCAAGGGAAAGGAACCCTCTTTTTTTTTTTTAATGCTCAGTCACAATTAAAAATAAAATTGTGGAGTTGATTGCACTATTGCAAAGAAACAAAACTGTAATTTTATTCCACGCATTGCTCAGTTCTTTTTTTTTTCAAGTTGTGTTGCAGGTAAGGTTCGAAATTTCCCTTTCGGTCAATATTTCGACCCTCTGGATATGGAAATATTTCGAGGAAATATTTCGACAGTGTGGAAATATTGTGATGTTATAGAAATAGTGAAAATATTGATTTTTTAATAGAATTTTTCAGCGAATCTCTGCATAGTCATAAACCAAGTATATATACACAATTTGGAACACTCATATAATATTTGCACCCTATCTATGGGTGTAGAGCTTCACAAAGTATGTATTCTGCATTTGAGTCTGAGTTTTGTGCAGTCCTGTTTTGATTTATGTTTTTAAAATGATTTTTAATCTTTTTTGTGGATAAAAATATTTCCAAAATAAATATTAGTTGATTTTAAAATAATGCTTCAAACGATTTTGAAAACGGACTTAAAACAAGAAAGTTGTGCAAGTTTGAAATCGTGCAAAAATTATACTGAAATGTGAAACACTGTTTTTTTACTAAGTTTGAAAAAAAGAGTTTTTATAAAGAAAAGTTTTTATACATTCAAAATTTTCTTGATGGACAATGGTTTTCTAGATGTACTTGTAGTTCTACATCTTGTGGAATTTTTTGAGCTAAAAATGAGTTGATTTAACCACTTTTCTCAACATACAAATTTTATGAAAAACAAAAAAACTGTTTTCTCCTACTAAAACTGAAAGTATACATTTTGATTCACTTGGTTTTTGATTTTTTTGATATTTTTATTGAACTCAAATGGAGGGGTATTTGCTTATTTACATATAATAACTTAAAGTACATGGAGAAAATAAATAAGCTGTTGAGAACGAAACCCCCAGTCTCCTTTTATAACCAGTCAGTCCCAACATTTCGATGCCAAAATCTCAAAATTTCTCGAAATATCTCGACATTTCCACGATAATATCGTGATATTTCGTGCCGACAAATATAATGTGTGAAATATCGCGATTTTATCGTGATTTCCATTCCGTTCAATATCGCAATAGGAATTTCGTGCCGAGGTCTGAGAAATCGAGATATTTTGTGAAATTTCTCGAGATTTTGTACCTTGACTATAAGATGTAATGGGATGTGCTACTAACCTTTCGCCAGATAACTCGTCATGTGTAATGTTGAAATGAAAAAGGCGAAATAGCGCGAAAAGGTTGAGTGATTTCACAAAGAATTGTAAATGAGAGACGCAAATCAAGGCAAAAGATGAAGAAGATATTTCCTATAGGATTCCTACTTCAATTAGGAATTCCTATTTGTATAGTATTCTACTATTCTTGGATCAAAAAGATTTCATATTAAGGATCTAATCCTACACAAAATAGGATTATTTGATAACTTAAGATTCTTATTCAAACTAGGATCTCCTGATAAACTACGATTCCTAGACAAACAAAGATTCCTAATTGAGATAGGATCCTTAGTTAATGAAGGATTCCCATCTGAAGTCAGTGAGTTGAGTAGAAATAATGTCTCAATGTGTTAGTAAAAGCTTCTTGTGCTAGAAACTTTTGATGAACTAGTTTCGAAGCATGTAGAGCAAATTGCCTAGGATTTGGTCCAGCCAACTCAAACTTTGGTGACTATAGAAATGTTGTCACAAATTAAATTGTGTCAAGGAATAAGGGAATGTTGAAGACATCTGCGAGTATTAGCACAGGCTGGTAAAGAATATTCAGTTTTCTCAAGGTAAAGAAAATTCGGTTCAAACAATATATCTCAAGCACTAGCTGGACGACCTTGATAAATTCTGTTTTTATGTAATAAATAATGGCATCAATATTTCTTCAGAATTATCTTCGTTTGCAGATTTTTCATGCTCTTGGGCCCTTTATAAATTATAACAACATAGTCAAGTATAAATATTTGGAACAATAGGTTGGATATGGTCCCGATCTTCGATACAAAATTACAATCGTGAGATACAGGATTTTCTTTCGATAGCAATCCATCTAAGCATGGTTACTATTCATAATCTTATAATTTATATTGACTACATGATATTTCAGATGAATGATTTTGTCTTTCTGGAGTTCTTCACTTCTAACTAGAACAGGGATGGGAGCCCCATCAAAAAGATTCAAAAAGGATACGAGCCAGTGCGTGGAACAAGGAATACAAGGGAAGATACATAATAAGGTTGACCACAAGATTTGGTATAATATCTTCCAACATACTTGTATGAACTTCCGCTGAAATTCTAAAACATAATATATTTGACAATAAGAATGATATTGTTAATAACATAAAAGAACAATGCATGGAAATTAAAAATACCTGGTCCTGAAATGGTTCTTGAATGCGATAGTTGTGGCTATGAATTTGCTTTCCAGGCCACCTATCAATGCCTGTAACATGTGTTAGGCCAAGTTTCAGCACCTTAAATAATGGCAATCTCAGTATTACAAAGCTTTACAGAAAGACTGAAATTGCCGACAGACAAACATGTAAAACCCCATAACCAATGACAAGAATAACACTATGAAACATAAATTACATATCTGGGAACTGTATTTGGTTATAATGTCTGAGTCCTGACATACATTAGTGAAGCAAAAGGCACATAAGACATTTTTAGAGATTATTAAGAAAAGCAAATGTTTCTCACTTTCTCCAAAATTAAAGAGGATGAAGCATGTGGAACTAACACCTAAGTGTTTGGAGAATTCTTGAATGGCATGGCAACTATATAGGATTATGACTATATAGGATTATGAAGAAGAAACTAGAAGGATGGATCACAATAGTTGGGTAGTTCTACCATATCATCACATCTAAATCGATGTTATCATACGGGACCGGATATACGCATATGCGATTTGGAGAGGGTCTAGTGCATATGTGCCAGGGAAAATATGTAGTTGAATGGGGTATTGTGTGACTGAATATGTGGTCGCCAAAGGTTGTGTGCCGCACAACACTCTGTGTGACCGCACAATGCCCAGGTATTTAAATTTTCACCATTAAGAATATTTTATACATTTCTTATCCTTCCCTTTCTACCCTAAAGTACAAAGGCCCATATCCCACCCTCTTTCATCTCACAACTCATCTACACCTCTTCTAACTCTCTCCAAGTTTCCAAACTCTCTCCATGTCTTCTACGAGCTCCTTTGGCTCTGGCTCTATTCTTAAAATTGTATGGTCTAAGGATCCAGGTTGGAAATATGACCATTAAAGGAGTCGTACTGAGAAACTATTATAGTGTGTTCTTGGTGTGACCTTGTCATCACTAGTGGCATTGTTCGACACAAGAACATTAGGCACATGATCCAGAGGCTAATATAAGAGCATGCCATGTGATTACTAATGAACTCTGAAAGAAAATTATGCAGTCCATGGAGCCGACTACCAAAAATAAGTATTAACGATGTCTCCACAATGCAACGGTGTATACCAGCTCTACCACTTACATGGAGGACAAGGAACCATATGGGAGGATTCAGATATCGATACCAATGAGATGGAGACTGAACCCTCCAGCTCAAGCATAACTTATAAGTATGGTCGCCAACAAGACACTAAATTTGAAGACAAATAACCGCTTCAATAAACCATCATGTTAGTCTAATAATGTGCATCGAGTGCATGCCTTGTATCTATTTATTTGAGTGTACTTTAATCAGTTTTGGAACAATGTTATAGAAATTTGAATTGGTATTGTATGAATGAAATAATGTTCTATTATTTTTGTATGTTATTTGAGCGTCCACATATCACAACAGCATTAAAACACTTATACTGCACATGCAACCGCCTTATCGCATATTTGATAGCATGTGCGTGCAACCCCTCGGTCTCACAAACTACATATGTGTGATTCACAACCAGTGTAGTTAAGGAGTCAAGGCGATGCCTAGGCGAAGCCTAGGCGATAAAAAATATATATATTAAATAAATATAAGTAATATATATACATAAGTAATTTATGGCTTTATGAATAGTAAACTTTAATTCCTAGAGATAGATACGGTCGAAATAATAATATTTGATAATGTGTATGATACAGAGCGTATGATAACCTACAAAACCATTATTATGCAGCAAATAGAAATCACATATCAACCACAATGATTATATATTGCAACAAATATGAATCAAAGATCAGCAAGAGAAACAAAAACCTATCATACTCATAAATTCAAGCAAATATCATAAACATAAACATAATCATATTAGATAATCTATTATTTTTTGAACATTTTACATCCACGTATAAAAAAAAACAATTAAAATTACTCATCTAAATCACCTAACCATTTACATCATTGTCGCTCTTATATGAATCATACTTCGATCAGACAAACCTTAACCACTCAATTATAAGGAAGGATTTTACCTCAACCAAGCTTCACGAGAATCCCCAGTCGGCGAACAATGATTTTTCCCCCGATTTTGGGAGCAAAACCCTAGCCGATTAACACCCATTGTCACTCTTCCAAGAGTATAATAGATTAAGGTTAGGTTCAGCCTCTCTTACGGCTAGGAGATACAACCCTTATATAGGAACCCCCAAAAATAGAAACAGACCAGCTGTCCAGCGTTAGAAAACCCGTGAGGTCATGCGCACGATGAGACCGTCGCACGCACGATCTTCCTAATCTTGGAAAGATCGTTCCCACTCTAGCCCACTTGTAGATCCAGGTCGTGTGCACGATGGCATATAGCTCCAGGTCATCTGCACGATCAGAACATCGTGCGCACTACCTCCTGAACTTTTAGCAACTAGTCTTTTGCTCCTTGATCATGTTGGGCTCCATGTTGGGCTTCCTATGGCTTTCTCGAACTTGGTCTCCACTTCTCTAACACATTACCTCTCTTCACCGAGAGGAATCCTACTCCCTAGTTTAGTATTCCCCTTCCTTAACAAAACTTTCTGGCAACGAAACGAGGCTTTAGGGAAAATGTTAATATGGGAGAAAGCGAATTTGTAAACCATAGCCAGAACCATCAAGCCATGTCCTATGTATTTGGGGTCGGCTTTATAAATCCTTCTTCGCCGTTTAGAAGGGGACTTTGAGTTTGTAAGGCCCTTCCTTATGCCCTTGGATCTCTAGTACATGTTGTCATCTCTCTCTCTCTCTCTCTCTCTCTCTCTCTCTCTCTCTCTCTCTCTCTCTCTCTCTCTCTCTCTCTCTCTCCAAAGTGCCAGTGCTAATTGGGTTCACAAATGTCAGATCTTTTAATCACGAAAATAATTCTGATTTAGGATTTAAACTACGAGATCAAACTAATGATCATGATCGATGAAATAATCGCCTTGATAAACTCAATAGTTTGAGGAAAATTTCAACCTGGAATTTCCGCGAGTCTCGGCTCCGTGGTGTGTCCGTTGCAGACCACCACCGCCTGGAACACCTCCGCCTCCGGCTCCGCCCCTTGCATCCGCGACTCGACGACCCACTCGTCTTTCCTGACGCCGCCACCCGGCGCGACACGGACGACCTCAGTCCGGAGCCGCACCACCTCGAGGATCCCGGAGTCCCGCGCGAAGGCCTCTAGGAACGAGAGGACCTCCCCGTGCGCCGGAAACGACCGCGGGTCCCCGTAGCTACGGGACAAGGGGTAGTCCTTGTTAGTGACACCTCATCAGTCCCACACAATCTCCAACCGTTCCATGCAGATAAGGGCTGATCTCTTTCTTAACCATCTTGAAATATGATCCACTTGATCATATCACTTGTAACCACATAATCTATCACGTGTAACAGCATGCACTTGTAACCAAACAATATTTTCTATAAAGGGGATCCGAGAGCCTTAGATGAGGGCATCTCGAGTCAATACAATTTGCTGAATTTCTATCTTTATCTTGGTATCAGAGCCATGGTAAATACCTTTTCCTCCCCCACCAAAGAACCTGCATCCATGGCTACCCCCTCCCAATTGACCATTCCCAACTTCAATCATCTTCTGAATGTCAAACTCGATAAAGGAAACTTTCTCCTATGGCGTTCCCAGTTTCTTCCCCTTCTGAAACTCCATGACCTTGAAGGCCTCGTCGATGGAACCTCTCTGTGTCCAAACCAGTTCCTCCCTTCTACCGAGAAGGATGCTCTCCCCACTATCAATCCTGAATACAGCCGCTGGATCAAACTGGACCAGATGCTCTTATGCTGGCTTATCTCCTCTCTCACCGAACCGGTTCTTGCTCATGTCGTCGGCCTCACCACCTCTCGTGATGTGTGGTGCTCTCTGGAACGAATTTTTGCATCACCTTCCAGAGCTAGAGTGCAGCAGCTCAAGTACCAGCTGCACACCGTCAAGATGGGTGCTACCTCTATGTCCGAGTACATCCAATCTGTGAAGTCCATTGTGGACAACCTGGCGGCAGTGGCCCATCCAGTTGCCGACTCCGACCTCGTCTCCACCTTGCTCAGTGGTCTGTCTCCTGAGTACGATTCGTTCGTCACCTCCGTCAACACACGAGTTGATCCTACATCATCAGAAGAGCTTATTGGTCTCATGCTTAGTCAAGAGATTCATCGTGGGCGTTCCACCGCCGAACCCGACTCCACCGCACTCCTCTCTCCGTCACCTGCGGTTCATACCGCATCCCGCGCCCCAGGCCTCTACTCCGCTCCGTCTCCATTTCCCTTTCGTGGTCGTGGCCGCGGACGAGGCCGGGAGCGTGGCCGTGGGCGTGGACGCTCCTTCCCACCCCACCAGTCCGCTGGTGGTCGACCCCAATGTCAGATTTGCAACCGTTTTGGCCACTATGCAAATCAATGCTACAATCGTTATGACGATTCACCCTCTTCGGGCAACCCGACTGCTCTACTCCACTCTTCTGGGAGCGGTTCAGTCGACCCCAACTGGTACGTCGACTCTGGTGCCACTCATCACCTGACGGCTGACATGGCCAATCTTGCAGTTCAATCTGAGTATCATGGCCCCGACAGGGTTCGCATGGGTAACGGGACAGGTTTGCCTATCCACTCTACTGGTGCTTCTATCTTGTGTTCTCCTTCCTCTTCATTTATCTTGAAAAATCTATTGCATGTTCCTGGCATCACCAAAAATCTTCTGTCTGTAAGTCAATTTACTGCTGATAACGAAGTCCTTATTGAATTTTATCCTGATTGTTGTCTTATCAAGGATCTCTCAACCCGGAGAACTCTGCTGCGGGGACCTCTTAAGAATGGCCTGTACGCCTTCTCCCTGGGGAACCAAAGCTTCACTTCCTCTCCTCAGGTCCTCCTCGGTGAGCGGGTGTCTTCTTCTATCTGGCATGAACGCCTCGGACATCCATCCCCCCGCATTGTCTCAAGTGTTATCCATCAGCATCAACTCCCTTCCTCTCATGGCCCTGCCACTACTCCGCTCTGCGATGCCTGTCAGCAAGGGAAAAGTCATCGTCTTCCTTTTTTGTCGTCTTCATCGGTTGCTCATGCTCCTTTAGAGCTTGTTCACTCCGATTTATGGGGTCCGTCTTCTGTGTCGGCTGTAAGTGGTCATCGCTATTACATTAGCTTTGTCGACCACTACAGCAAGTATGTTTGGCTTTATCCTTTAATAAATAAAAGTGATGCCTTTTCTATTTTCCTTGAGTTCAAAGCATTTGTGGAAAATCAATTTGGCCATTCCATTAAAGCTCTCCAAACTGATGGTGGTGGCGAGTTCATCAAATTTAAGTCTTACTTGTCATCTCAGGGTATTGCTCATCGCCTATCATGTCCTCACACCAGTGCCCAAAATGGTACTGCAGAAAGGAAACATCGCCATATTGTGGAGACCGGCCTTACCCTCCTTGCCCGGTCCAATGTTCCGTTCATCTATTGGCCCTATGCCTTCCAAACCGCTTCTTTCCTCATCAATCGAATGCCCACCCCAGTTCTCCATTCTATCTCTCCTTATCAGAAGCTATTTCAGCGAGCTCCCGACTACCTTCTCTTACGTGTCTTTGGTTGTGCATGTTATCCAAATCTGCGTCCCTACCAACTTCATAAGTTTGCTTTTCGGTCTAGTAAATGTGTCTTCTTAGGGTATTCGGCTTCGCACAAAGGATATCAGTGTTTGCATGTGCCCTCAGGTCGTATGTACATCTCACGGGATGTTGTGTTCGACGAATCATCCTTTCCTTTCCAATCTCCACCGTCTTCTCTTGCTCCTCCGCCCTCACCACCGGTCCCCATCTCCACGAGTATGTTACCCTCCACTATCCCGGAAGTCTCGTTCGCTCCTCCTGATCCCCCTCCTCTCGTTGTCAGTTCTCCTTCCACTCAGGTTTCACCTCCTGTCCCCACCCTTCCTACTTCCCCTCCCATTCATTCCCCGACAATTCAACTCGTAGATGAGTCCTCTTCTTCCTCGACCTCATCCACTGTCCCCCCTAGTACTCTTCCTACTAGGACTCACCATATGGTCACCAGAACACAGGATAACACCAGAATCCCCAAAGTCTGGCTCTCCACCCGGTATCCTCTACCTACCTGTCTTATGGCCGATTTGGCCAACTCAACTGTCGAGCCCACATGCTTCACGCAGGCCTCCAAAGATCCACAGTGGCGCAAGGCTATGGACACTGAGATGAATGCCCTGCTCAAAAATGGAACCTGGACACTTGTTCCGTATAGCTCCTCCATGAACCTGGTTGGTTGCAAATGGGTTTTCAAACTAAAACATAAACCTGATGGATCAGTTGACAGGTACAAGGCCCGCCTGGTCGCCAAGGGTTTTCATCAAAAACCAGGCCTGGACTATGGCGAGACCTTCAGCCCAGTTATTAAGCCAACCACCGTTCGTACAGTGTGCAGTCTGGCTGTTTCCAAGGGATGGGCCATTCGACAATTGGATGTGAATAACGCCTTCTTGCAGGGCTTCCTTACTGAGACGGTCTATATGGAACAACCTTCTGGCTTCATCGACCCTGCTCGCCCAGATTATGTGTGCAAGCTTCACCGCAGTATCTATGGCCTCAAACAGGCCCCGCGGGCTTGGTTTTCTCGTCTCAGCAGTTATCTGATCACCATGGGATTTGTTGGTTCCAAATCAGACACGTCTCTCTTTATTCGACGGGTCGGGTCTAGTATTCTTCTGGTACTTATCTATGTGGATGATATCATCATCACTGGCGACAATACTCTGGCTGTCCATCATCTTATTCGGGAGCTCAGTCGGGAGTTCTCCTTAAAAGATCTCGGCCCACTGCACTTTTTCTTGGGTGTTGAGTGCCATAGGACATCTTCGGGTCTTTTTCTCTCCCAGCAAAAATATATCCGTGACTTGCTTCTCCGGCTCAAGATGGACGGCGTCAAGCCAGTCAGCTCGCCTATGGCAACTTCATGTAAACTCTCCAAGGTTGGTGGTGTTCCTCTATCTGATCCTTTTGTCTATCGCAGTACGGTTGGTGCTCTTCAATACCTCAGTTTTACCAGGCCCGATATTGGCTTCTCGGTTAATAAGGTCGCTCAGTTTATGCAAATTCCTACCGACGAACATTGGGGCGCTGTTAAACGGATCCTCCGTTACCTGAAGTCTACCATCACGCATGGCCTTCTTCTCTCTAATAAATCTTCTGTGCATCTTACCGCATATACTGATGCTGACTGGGCGGGCTCTATCGATGATCGAAAGTCTACTAGTGGCTATTGTGTCTTTCTTGGCACAAACCTCATCTCTTGGAGCTCGAAGAAACAATGTACGGTGGCCCGATCAAGCACTGAGGCTGAATACAGAGGTGTGGCCAATGTAGCGGCCGAGGTAATCTGGTTGCAGTCCTTACTCCGTGAACTTGGACTTCCGCAGTCTCCACCAGTGATCCTATGTGACAATCTCGGTGCAACTTATCTCTCGGTTAATCCTATCCGTCACTCGCGCTCCAAACATGTCGAGATCGACATTCATTTTGTGAGAGACTATGTTGCCAATGGGGTACTAGATGTTCGGTTTGTATGCACTACAGATCAACTAGCAGACATCATGACCAAACCCCTGAGTTCAGCACGATTTTCGATGCTCAAGGTCAAGCTCTCGGTTCTTCCGAACCCGCTTCGCTTGCAAAGGGGTGTTAGTGACACCTCATCAGTCCCACACAATCTCCAACCGTTCCATGCAGATAAGGGCTGATCTCTTTCTTAACCATCTTGAAATATGATCCACTTGATCATATCACTTGTAACCACATAATCTATCACGTGTAACAGCATGCACTTGTAACCAAACAATATTTTCTATAAAGGGGATCCGAGAGCCTTAGATGAGGGCATCTCGAGTCAATACAATTTGCTGAATTTCTATCTTTATCTGTCCTGGAACCCCATCAGCGTGCGCGGCAGGTTCGTGCGGAGCGAGTGGTAGAGGCTCCCGTGGACGACGCGGCGGTCCCGGTCGCGGCCTGACGGGTCGGACTCTCCCCGCGGGTCGTACACCCACGTGCCACCCACCCGGTCGCCCTTCTCAAATACCACGACCCGGTGGCCCTCGCGGCGGAGCTCCCGGGCTGATACCAGGCCCGCCACCCCGGCTCCGATGACCGCCACCTTGCATGATCGGGACATGATAGTGGTTTTCACTTCATAAGAACAGCTCACCGGGGCTCCCCGCCTTTGCTGAGAGTGCAGATTTGGAACGACGGTTGGATCAAGAATTTGAACAGTTTAAGCTTTTGGGGGTTATAGCATCGGACGGCTCCCGACAACCAGCGAACCTTCACGCTAAGTGGTGGAGACTCAGACTCGGTGGCAGGTGGCCCATCCTTGGTAGCAGGTGACCACATCCCATCCCTGGTGCTTTATACAAAGTAACTGACAGATGCAGCAAGGCAAACAACCATCTCTGCTATGTAAAAAGAAAAGGTTTTATAAAAATAAAAAAAAAGACAAATTACAAAAACTTTTTCTTATATTGGTCTTTAAACTGTTTTTTTGTATTTTTTTTGAACAATTTAACTCTTGAACTGAAATATGCTCCATCTGTATTTAACCCTCTCTATCAACTTTTATTCTGAAAATATCCTTATTTATTTTTAATAATACTTAAATATTTTATGAAATATTTAATTTGTGTTTACAGAAAAAATGGTATTTTTGGAATAAAAAATTTACAGAGGGGGCTAAATGCATACGGAGCATAGTTCATGGGCAAAATTGTTCAAAAGAGACCAATATGAGCAATCGTTTGCTAGATACTTCTTCGTGTTTGAATCGTCGACGGATCGCAACCTAAGCCATGGTCACGGTGTCGTCGGACTCGGAGGCGGGGCCACATGTGCATGTTGTGCCTATGCCGATATGTGCGTGTGGTGCGGCACGCCAGTGGTGTCGCGCATCATGGCTCCGCATGACATGGTGCGGCATAGTGGTGTCGCGCATCATGGCTCCACATGACAAGGCAACCTGCATGTGCACGTCGTGCAGTTGTGCATGTGCGAAAAGCTATGTTACTTGAGATAGATCCTCTGCAGAAGAACAAGATCTGGGAGCTAGGTCCTCTACCTACTAGTGCGAAGACTGTTGGATGTAAATGGGTCTTCACTGTGAAGCACAAGACCGATATGTCTGTTGACCGGTATAAGGCTGCCCGGTGGCCAAAGGTTTTACACAAATTCCAGGGAAAAGACTTCAGTGCTACTTTTGACCCGGTTGTGATACTCGATCACTTCTGTTCGGCACCTGATTTCATTTGCTGCTTTATATTTTTGGTCTCTCCATCAACTCGATGTGAAGAATACCTTCCTCTGTGGTGACCTCTTCGAGATCATCTACATGGATCCTCCTCCAGGCTTTCGACTTGAGGGGGGGGGGGGTAATTCCGGACGAGTGTGTCTCAAGTCTCTATATAGCTTAAAGCAGTCTCTTGTGCTTGGTTCATTGCTTCCGAGATGTTGTATTGCTATGGGATTTTCTCAGTGTGAATGGACCATACGTGCTTCATTCATATGGGATCCAATGAGAGATGGACTATTCTTATTGTTTATGTGGATGATATCATACTCATATGGAGTGATACTACAATGATTGATAGGATGAAAAGAAACTTGGGTCAAACTTTTAAGGTTAAAGACTTTGGTCCTCTCCGCTATTTTTTAGACCTTGAGGTTGCTCGCTCACGACAATGGATTTCTTTATCACAATAGAAGTACTCTTGATCTCTTATGTGATACAGCATGCATGGATGTCGTCTTGCTACTTCTCCTATGGATCAGTCTTATCATCTGCATACCGAGGAAGACAACTTATTATTAGATCCTTCTTCGTATCAATAATTGGTTGGGAGACTTTTTTTTTTACCAACACTAAACTGGATCTTACCTTTGTAGTCAGTTCATATATGCAGGTACATCTAATATCACATTTTGATGTTTATAGAATACTTCGATATCTGAAGTCTTCCCGAGGATTAGGTCTATTCTACAAAGCCTCTGCCCAACCAATTTTATCTTGCTATACAGATGTTGATTATGCAGGATCCAAGACTGATCGATGCTCTACTTCTGGCTTCTATACCTTTCTAGGAGATCATCTTATATACAGGAAGAGTAAAAAAGCATCCCCCGATCATCCGCAGGAGGCAGAGTATCGAGCCATGGCTCATGGTTCTTGTGAGGTTTTGTGGCTCATATCACTTCTCTCTGAGCTATGATTTTCCCACTACTGGTGTTCTACTCTATTATGCAACAATCACTTAGCCATTATGCTTGCATTTGATTCCGTCCTTCTTGAGCGTACTAAATGTTAAGTTTCCAAATAATGCATTTTATCGCTTATTTCTTACTGCATTATCATCGCTTTCCTACGTAAAACTTTTCATATACTCGTAAAGCGCATCATTTTCTTTGCACCAATGCATAATAGACTTTAATACGGACATAACGGTATATTGGTTCGCACTCATACGATACATGCATGAAAAATACGAAGCCCGGTAGTTCAAATTATCATTCTTATCGATAATCACATTGGAACCTTATGGATGTCATTTTATGTGTGATTTTCAGAGAATTGGTCTGGTTCTCGACGCAGCTAGTCCAAGGACATCGTGCTAATATTCTCACGGCGAGTCGATTGATGATCCACAGCTTGTTTGGAAGCCTTTATGAAGAATGATAAGAAGGACAATTACGATATTCGGCGAAAAAATGATCTCATCGGGCGGACAAATCGCACGATACAAACCAGAGGAGCACCCCGGACGTTTTACCGAGCTCAATGGAGGATGACGGTGGCTTGCGAATGTGGTATGGAGAGCGCACAGACCTACCACCTTTTCTCTCTCCTCCCATCTCTTCTTTTTTCTTTCCTTTCTTTTCTTCTTCTTTTATCTTAATTCTATGCCTTGTTCAAATCCATCACATCTCAACCATTTAAATACCCTCGCACGATCGCAACAATGCAATCATGCATGCTCTAGTTGAGAACCCAACTTCATTTGTACTCATACTCATTGTTTCGGATCGGGATTTGGTCGGGTTTTCGGAGTCCATTACCACCCGTAACCGGAAGCCATCGGAACCGCTCATTTAAGAGAACTCATGCCTTCAAATCCCTTGCGATACTCTTTTCCAAACCCAATCGTAGCCATACATTGAAGCCAAAAGCCCATGCGTGCAAGTGATCCAAGCCCTCCATTGCATCCAATGCATGCATGCAAGTCCCATCCGACCTGACCCCATATCTAGCTGAACCCGGCCGTCTTGCAACCAAAGGCCATCACATGCAAGTATGCAACCGTCCGTTCTTCCATCCGGAGTCCGCATCACAGCCGTCCCTAACCTCCCCACTTGGAAACCATCACACCATCCGATGGCTTAGCTAGCCATGCAAGCCAAAACACCATGCACATTCCATATCCGATACACTTGAAGCATCACAGCCGTCCGTGCACTTAAATCCCATGCAAAGTCCTGGACTTCTCACCCATATCCAATCCGAATCTGATCACATGCAGGGGCAGCATCACAACCGTCCGGTGTACCCAAGCACCACCCGAAAGTCTCCCTCTCCTCTACCTGTGCATGCACCCGAACCAGCCGTCTCTCCCTCTTCCTACTTTCTCTCGATCCGATCGTGTCTCTCTCCTCCTACAAACCAGCCGCCCCTCTCTCTAAACTCCACCCACCGATCTTCTCTCCCTAAAAATCCGACTCTCTCTCTACTCCCGTTTCCTTTTCTCTCTCTCTCGGATTCCCTCTCTTTCCATAACCGACCCAGCCGTCCCTCTTTCAGCCCCGACCCGATCGCGAACCCCGCTCCGGACGTCCCTCTTTCTTCTCTCCCGTCCCTATTGTTTCTCTCTATACCCGATCGTCTCTCTCTCCTTACCTAATCTGAACCGAAACCCATGCATTCAATCACAACCATCCATGCAGCCACCCATGCACGATTTCCCCCTTATACCAACCGGATTCCCCTCTCTCCTGCCAAATTCCTCTCTCTAAAACCAGGCACTTCTCCCCCTTACTCCCTATATAGGATACCCTATAGAGCATCAAAAGGGGGGCCGAACCATCACCATTCACCCCGAACTTCATCCACCATTGAGCCCGAACTTCATCAGACCATCGCCGCCGGAATCTTCATCGTTTCACCATCTCGACCGAGCATCTCCGAGTCACGCCGCACCATCGTCTCCGAGCCACGCTTCACCATCGCCAAATCCACGCCGCACGTCGTCATCATCATCGGAAGCCGTCATCCACGCTCGTCATCTTTCTTATTTTTCGTTAATGGAGTTTAATTGCATCTATGTTTTCATGTGGAATTTTATGAACATGCAAGGATAAACCCCTAGCTAAGGCTATGGGGGATGCCTAGTAGTTATTATGTGTTTCTTTTGATCAATAATAAAGTTTTAATGTTCTTATGATTGAATGTTATATGAATGACACTACATAATGATGTATGTTATTTTACTTGCACATTTGTTTGATTCCGTATTGACTCCGGGCATACGGAATGCTTATGAATCCCTGTGGTAAGATAGCACTAGCGTAACGAGTCTCTCGTCATATAATCTTCAATCTATATTAGTTTTTATGATAGATGCATATCTTTAGAAATCGATGCATGTGTACAAGTCCTTTTGATTTCACATCGACTCCGGGCATATGTAATGCTTAAAGACCCCTGTAGCATGCATCCGACTTAATTTTCATGCTATCTTCATATATACTCATTGATCAAAAGAATGCATAATATATTACTAGGTTGAACCCAGACGCTTTAGCTTCATCTCCATCGTAACCTCCTTTAATTAATTACAATATTTAGTTCTATTTAATTTAGTAACGTAGTTTCATTCTCTCGTGCTCCACTCTCAGTGGAAAACCCTGATTTGTACTCACGTTCACGCACTGTCATCACATTTAGTTCCCATTAGTCCTTCAGTCCCTGTACGTGGAATCGACCTCGGACTCACCGAGATTACTACTTCGCTACATACCCTATACTTGGGGTTAAATTGCACTTTTTAGTCTCTTAATTAGGACTACTTAAAGTTGTAGCACTAAATATATAGAGGTTGATATATATTTTATGTGGGAGAAGGTTCGTAACGGAACAATACTGACTCAGTATGTTCCATCTACTTCTTCACAGTTGGCAGATGTGTTTACCAAGGTCGTGGGCATCGCATTACTATGGAGTAATATTGTCAAGCTGGGCTTGATTGACATCTTCAATCCTAGCTTAAGGGGGAGTATTGATGATAAAGCTAGCCTATGCCTTTGCCAGGTTAGCCTGAGCGGGCGATTTCAGGCTTCTGGGCGCCTGTGTTCCATCCAGCACTCAATAGCAACAAACATAGGGCCTACCAGGAAATTCGCCCGGGAGCCAATCTCGGGTGCCCGAGCGCCCATGTCACAGCCAACAGCAACAGGAGCCATGTTCCCTGCCATAAAATTCTCTCGGGCACCGGTTTTGAGCGCCCGAGCGTGTAACAACCCAAAATAAAATAATAGTTTAAAAGGTCATTATAAGAAATTTTTATACAAAATTTAAAATAAAAAAAAAAACGGACTGCGCCATTGCGTCCGTCTCGTCGAAACGATTAAAAACCATATATAAACTTTTTCGTTTTGAACTCATTTAAAGCATTAAAAATTTAAAAGAAAAAGATTATATATATGTGTAAAATTAAATAGCCAATAGAAGGATTCGAACCTGAGACCTATTTAATAAAATTTTAAACCAGTTTCCTCTAACCAAAAATCCCTTAAGTCTTTTCTGTTTAATTATAGTAAAACTAATTATTATTCTATAACTAGGAATACCAAGCGTCATCTGACCGTTCGATCACAATCGAACGGCCAGAATACAAAACGACACTGGGCATATCAAACGTCATCTGTGCCGTTCGTTTCCAAATCGGACGGCCAGAATACGAAACGGCAGATTTGCAATAAAGCCCCCGGGACTCTTCGTATTCCCGGGGGGCCTATATAAACCCCCCCCACCCACAAACTTCTTCACAGCAGTCCTCGCGACAAGCGGGCCCCACCACCCACCGCCGACACCCTCCGCCGCCGCCGCCGCCTGCCGGCCGCCGGCCACCACCGCCACCGGCCGCGCTGATGCAAAAAGGCCACCCTTGAATTAGAACCCACAACCTCTTCTAAACCTATTCTAAAGATCTTTAGGCTAACCAATAGATCCATTTACATCTTATGTTTATAAATCACCTATAATTAAATATATAGATTATCTATGAAAACTATATTGGCCTTATCTTACCCATACGGACTCGGAATGGAGTTCCGTCAGTGGCGTTGGATTCGTAATGACAAAATACACTTACTTAGATTATAAAATTCTACAACCAACAATTAAAAAGTATATTTACCATTTTACCCTTAGGGTAAAATGGCCATAACCTCTTCATTCTAACTCGGAATCGAATTCCGTCTGCGGCCACGGATTCCTAATAAAAAGCTCTACAAAATGAATATAAATTTAAAATATTTTGGAATTGACCAAAATGCCCCTAAAGAAGAAAACCTATTAGTTCATATCGAAAAATATTGGAAAAATCCTGGAAAAATTAGGATAAAAACTAACCAATTATTAGTAATATATTTTCAGGTTTTGAGCGTACTAAAGCTTCCTTATCAGGAGTAAGAGTTTGCAACAGTTCAGGTAGGGGATTTAAACTCAGTTTATTCATGCTAATTTTATGCTATAGAATGTCGGTAATTTGATATGGAACGGTAAATTTTGAAATACGTAATCACTTGTGTGGGTGTGGGGCTTGCCCTGGCGGAAGGCCAAAAAGTACCTGGGTGTGGGGCTGTCCCTGGCTTGCGAGCCTAAAAGATAAATCCTGGGTGTGGGGCTGTCCCTGGCTGCGGGCCAAAAAGATAAATCCTGGGTGTGGGGCTGTCCCTGGCTGCGGGCCAAAAAGATAATCCTAGGTGTGGGGCTAGCCTTGTTGCAGACTAAAAGTACCCGGGTAAGGATTGAGATTCCTACCCTGGCCGGAAGAGCCAAAAAGAGAATCGGGTGATTAATGTTTTAATTATTTACTTTTCGTAGTCATGTTTACTGCTTTCAATACATATTATTTAGCATGAGCAAAACTGAGTCATTGGTGAGTCAGTGGATAGAACTCACCCCCCTACAGATGATGTGCACCCTACAGAGACAAACCCTGCAGTACCCGAAGAGGATGAGGAGCGATCGGGGGTCGACCCAGAAGGAGTTGAAGACCCACTCTACACACCTTTCTATGACAATGACGGAGCTGGATTATGATGTATTAATGTGGAAAGTCTTAGCTTTAGGCTTTCGATTTCGATAAATTGTATGAAACAATGATGTTTTAATAGAGTGGCTCAGTAATTTCCATATTTGATGGAATTTAGTTATATCAAGTTTTTATTCCTAACACCCCAGTATTATACGGGTTGAATTAATCCGTAAAATATCGGGGCGTTACAGAGCGCCTGCTAACAAATTTCAATTGGTTATTAGATGTGAATAACCTTTTTGGGTCGATTTTTTTGTTCTTTATTGGGTTATGATTACATCTCGATCTCTTTGATGATATAAATAGACCTTCAAACCCTAGTTAGGGTTAAGGTTCTTTCCTCTAAACTTCTTCTCATCCAATGATAGGGATCACTCCTAGGAGAAATCAGGCCCATGAGAAGCGCATCCGACACTTGACATGGCCCCGAGGGGGCCTAATGTCCTATCGCGAGTCATCCTACTCATCCCACGGGGATAACAAGTGAGTGACAATTTTGACACCAACAAAAAGCATAGACACAGAGTTTATGAAGCTTACGGGTCTGCCTTGCCATATAAAAACTAGGAATCTAATCTAATAGTCTATACTATATGCTAAAATGGAAGCCTCTCTCCCGTGTTGTGACACGTGGACGTCTTTTAAAGAACTAGAATCCTTCTTCTATGTGTGAACGCGGCTCTCTTTTAAATCCTATTAAAAACCTACCATAAAGATCGATAATAAATATTCATTCAAAGGGATTTAATGTTACTATCTCTCTCTAACAAGTGATGTCGTTTGTGCCAAATGACATGCATTAAGTTCATCCAGACATTGATGACAAAAATGGAGTCTTCTCTTCCGTTCTATGACAAGTGGACCACTTTAAAGAGCCAGAATCCTTCTCTCATGTGTGGACACGGTTCTCTCATAAATCCCATTAAAAACCTAATATAAAGATGATAAATATCCCATACAATTGTATTTAATGATCAATTGATGTTAATTAGTAAAATCATTAGTAATATATTTTTCTCTCTGTAACAAGTGAATCACACTTGGATTAGTGAATCGTAATCTCTCAAGATTGCACACGTATTCGGACGGTTGTGATGTCTTTGTTAAGTGGTGTGCATCAAGTTCATCCGGACATTGTCCGGGTTTCTTACTAGTATAATACTAAAATGGAGCCTTCTTTTTGTGTTGTGACACTTGGATTTTTTTTTAAGAGCAATAACCATTTTCTCGTGTGTGTGTGTGTGAACGTGGTTCTCTCTATTAAACCACTCAATACTCGAATCAAGGGAAGGATTGGGACCTCGGTTTCACTTTGGCTTGACGTTGGCTTTACCGTGTATTGCATGGTTCGGTCCTCGAGGGGAACACGTGAACCTTTGGATTTTTGCTTCTGCTGCGTTTTGTCCACCATGGTGGGTTAGGAGGACAACACTCAGTCCTCTCACTAGGGTCCATTTGTTTTTCAGACCCACAAAATAGAGGCCAGTAAATCGGATATGGGCAAATAAATCTGTTAGATCGAGTAGTAAATCTGATTTTTTTTTTATTTTACTGTTTGTAGTGACCAATAAAGTAAAATCATTACTTATGAACGATTATTTTAATTGATTAGTAAAAAAAAAAATTAAAAAATAAATCTATCGGTCGCTCATCACAGTCGTCACCATCACCCATTGGCCACTGACAACCTATCACCGGCCCCACCGGCTGCCATCCACCACCCCCCGTCGGCCACCGTGCACCACCTGCCACTGCCCCGTCGGCCACCACGTGTCGCCGTCTGCCCGGGTGTCAGGCGACGACAGTTGGTGGCAGACAGGGCACCAACGGGCTGCCGGTGGTTAGCAGGGGTGGAGGCTGACGACGGTTGGTGGACGGCATGTCGGCCGGTGATGGCGGTGCACGACGGGGCGGCGACGGCCGGTGGTGGTGACCGGCATCCTGTTGGTTCATCCCATGACCCATAGATCATGGCTGTTGAAACCGGGATCGTCACATGTCGCTCCCAAAATCGTCGAATTCATCACGAAATGCTCACTCAATCATGCTGTTGGTTGACGTGGCATGATCAATGGAGTTTTCTACTAATAAATCAAAAGTTTTACTTGACTTTTTAAAGTAAATTTTTTTGGCTATTAGTAAACCTCCTACCGTTTATTTTACTACAATCTTTCAGATCCAAACAAAAACAAAGTAAATTTTTTTCATGATTTACTTTACTAGTTAGCCTGTTGACCCAATACAAACTGTGGCCTTTTGACTCTTGGATGTCATCCATTCCCTTTGTTAATGTATAGAGATGGGTCGGGTTATATGTACAGTCGGGTCGGGTTGTGTGTGTATACATGTACATATATATTGGGCTTCAGTCCCTCAATGAGATTCATTCCATTCTCTCCAAACCCTAGCCATCATCAACATGGTATCAGAGCTCTAGGGTTTCTCCGCGGTGAAGGCGACTCCTCCGGCAGCCCCTCCAGCACCCTTCAGTCCCCTCCTGCACCCGATTCCCTCCTCCAGCAGCCCCTCCAGCACCCTTCTGCATCCGATTCCCCCTTTCGGCAGCCCCTCTAGCACTCCAGAAGCCCTCGTCGTCCTCTCCTGCAGCCTCCGCCGCCCCTCCAGCACCCGATTCTCCCCTTCGGCAGCCCCTCCAGCACTCCGGCAGCCTCTCCTGCACCCGATTCCCTTCTCACCCGCATCGGCAGCCCCTCCAGCCCCCTCCTGCACCCGATTCTCCATCCGGCAGCCCCTCCAGCACCCTCCTACACCCGATTCAGATTGCTAGCAACCCGGACTTCCATGAGCGGACAAAACATATTGAGGTTGATTGTCACTATGTTCGCCAGGAGTTTCTAGACCACACCATCTCCTTGCCATTCATTCCATCATCGGAGCAGACTGCTGATTTTCTGACGAAGCCCCTTACGATTGCTCGCTTCCGGCATTTTATCGGCAAACTTTCGGTCCATGATCCACCGTGAGTTTGAGGGGGAGTGTTAATGTATAGAGATGGGTCGGGTTATATGTACAGTCGGGTCGGGTTGTGTGTATATACATGTACATATATATTGGGCTTCAGTCCCTCAATGAGATTCATTCCATTCTCTCCAAACCCTAGCCGTCATCTCCTAACACCCTTCCTGGTTCACGATGTTGGAAAACCGTGGGAGACCGCAGCTGGTCCATTGCCACCCCTACGTGGATGACGGCTTGTACACTATTTACTTTGAATGATTCAGTGTAATGCACACAATATGTTTGTGAAACTTGTTAAATAGGGTTTTTTTTTTTTTTGAGAACCCTCCTCAAAGGAGGGAGGGTTAGGCAGCCCCCAACCAGTTAAATTAAAACTAAATCAAGGAATGATACGGTTACAAAAATCTCTCCCCTCTACCGAGAATTTCTCCTCCCATGGTACAATCCAGATCTTAAAAGTTGCAACAACGGCCCTCCTAAGCTCATCCTTCGTTGCTGTTTTCCGATGAAAAATTCTCCTATTTTGCTCTAGCCAAAGTGTCCAAAGTATGCACATTGCCAGAATATCCCAAGGGCTACGAAGTTCCTTCTTGATCTCCTGACGCCTCCAGGAGTGCCATAGAGCCCGTAAATTTTGAGGATGAGAGGCAATACCCCCGATCTCCTCAAAATGCAACCAGATCCTCTTAGCCGTGAGGCATTCGAGCAAAAGGTGCGAAGATGACTCGTCCACCCTATTACAGAAAGTACAGGAGGAATCAGATACAAGAGGATTATGCACCTTCATTAGCTTCACCTTCGTCAGTATCTTGTTCCTCGAAGGTAAAAGAGAGAAAATTTTAACCTTCACCGGGGCTTTAGATTTCCAAATAGATTTAGAAGGTAAAAATCTCTCCACTGGGGACAACAATTGCTTGTAAAAGAATTTAACCAAAAAAACTCCAGAAGGGTGCCACTTCCACCTTGTTCGATCAACTTGCTGCCTGACATTGACTGCCGAGAGGATCTCCATAAGGTCATTCAGCTGAACGCGCAGCGACGGGGAAAGGTAAGTGGAGAACCGGATCCTCCAACGACTGCTTGGATTAGAGTTCTGAATCATAGAATGAACCGAAGCCTCGTCGTCGTCTGGAGATCGAAAAAAGATCTGAAACTAGGTTTTTCAACTTGACTTCGCCAATCCAAGCGTCCTCCCAGAACCTCACACTCTTGCCGTCTCCCAGTGAGATGGAGCAACCCAGCCTGTAAAGGTCTTTTACCTTAATCATTCATCTCCAGAAGTGCAAGATCCGACCTGAAACCCTGCTGCGAGAGTTAATCGGGGAGAATCTTCTGAAATATTTAGCCAAAATAATATGTCTCTATGATCCTCCAGTCTCGTTCTGCAATCTCTACCACCATTTACCGAGCATGGAAATATTAAAACGCCTCAGGTCAAGGACCCCCAAACCACCGTTATCCTTGGGTAGACAAACTTGGTCCCATCTCATCAGATTGTATGCTCCTCCAGATCCTCCTACCCCTCTCCAAAGGAACGACTTGTGGATCTAATCAATCCTCTCTATAACCCAAGTGGGGAAATAGAAGTAGGCCAGGTAAAAAACCGGGATAGAGGAAAGAACTGCATTGACTAAAATCAGACGCCCGCCCAAAGAAAGAAACTTATCTTGCAAACCTTCCAGTCTCTTCTCTATCTTCTGAATAAGTTTCTCCCAATCCTCCCGTCTTAAGGCCTTATCGCTGATCGGAATCCCCAAGTATTTCATAGGCAGCGCCGCTTCTCTGCAGTTGAGCAATTTAGCGAAACTTGCTCCCAAATCTTCTGCTCCTCCTATATGGTAGATATTACTCTTCTGGAAGTTTATTTTGAGACCTGAAGTGAGTTCCAAACCGTAGAGCAGAATCTTCAAGGAAACCAACTGCAGGGGAAAAGCTTCTGAGAAAAGTAGAGAGTCGTCCGCGTAGTGCAGATTTGACGTACTCCAGCCCGATCCGTCGATACCTCTCACTATCCCCACCGAGTTCGCTTTCTTGATCATGGCGTCGAAAGCATATACCACCAAAATGAAAAGGTAGGGGGAAAGTGGACATCCTTGCTTAAGACCTCGAAAGACCTTGAATTCTCTACCATGCGAACAGTTTATAAGGCAAGCAATCTTGGACGAAGAGAGGATCTTCTTAATCCAATCGAGCCACTTGGTCGAGAAGCCCTTAGCTTGCATCATCTCTAATAGAAAATCCCAATGAATCTGATCGAAGGCCCGCTCGAAGTCAATTTTCAGGAGGATTCCCTCTTCCATTGTCTCACCCAGGTGAAAAATAGTCTCTTGGGCAATCGCAACATTGTCTAGGATCATCCTCCCCTTGATAAACGACGTTTGAGAGGGAGAGACCAGATCTCCGATGTGACGAGCCAACCTGTTCGCTAGCACTTTCGTGATGATCTTGTAAAGGCGGTTAGCAAGGCTGATAGGTCTGAAGTCCCGAAAGGATTCCGCACATTCTTTCTTAGGAATTAAAACTACCCAAGAGTAATTTAAACAATGAATGCGGGAAGTACCTCAAAAGAAATCTCCAAGCATCCAGCAAAGGTCTTCCTTAATGATAGGCCAAAACCGCTGAAAGAACCCCATTGGAAATCCATCAGGGCCTGGAGCTCCATCTTCCTTGGAGTCGAAGACCGCTCGTTTGAATTCCTCCTCCATGACGGTGTCTTCAAGCGGTGAATCTGTCCCAAGACGAGGGAAGAGCAATTGGTCCCAGTCCATCTTCAACACCGAAGTTGGCCCAGGCCGCAAGGAGGATGTCTTGGGTGGAAGAAACCATATCCCCCTTATAAGAGAGGGACGAGATAAAATTTCTCCTCCTTCTCCCGTTAGCCACCCGATGAAAGTATATGGAGTTCGAATCTCCCAGTTTAACCCACTGCTCTCTCGATCGTTGTTTCCACATCATCTCTTCCTTCCTGAGGATATCCCCGTAGGATAGATTCAGCCGATCCAGCTCTTCCCTTTCTGATGGCATCAGGTTGGCACTTTCATTACAGATCTCCAGCTCTTGAATGGAGGCTAAGAGGGAAGTTTTTTTACTATAAACATTCCCAAAATGGTCTCTACTCCATGAGATGAGTTTCCACTTAACAAAACGAAGTTTGTTAACCAAGTTCAGCGTAGCATCTTCAAGGATTACATCCTCATTCCACCAGCCTGCGATCTGCTCTGTGAAGCCTTCGTCCAACGTCCATATCATCTTGAATCTGAATGGGGGTTTGATGGAGGGGCAGAGCACCTGTGGAAAGAAGAAGAGGGGCATGATCAGATAAACACGCAGCCAACCCTTGCTGGCTGCAGTCAGGGTATAGCATTTCAAAATCCACCGACACTAGAATACGATCAAGCCTCGCCAGTATAGGGACCTCCCTTTTGTTGGACCAAGTAAAGCTCCTTCCTGATAAAGGGAGATCTATCAGATCCTCTCTCCTGATGAAGTCGGAAAAAGCCCTCATAGCGTGCTGATCCCCCTCACTGCCAAGGCATTCTTCAGACAATATGGAGATGTTGAAGGCCCCTGCCACCACCCAAGGTCCCTGAAACGTTAATTTAAGGGATGAAAGCTCGCACCAGAAGTCGTGACCCATCCTATGATCCGTAGGCCCATGAACCGACGTCAACATCCAATTCTTGCCATCGGATCTATTCCGGAGCACCACCGAAAGAGAGAAAACTCCCACAATTACATTCACTATGATGTAATTATCATCACTGTAACCCACCAGAATACCTCCCGCCAAGCCATTAGCATCCTTACTCTCCCATTTGTCTATCTTCCTTGTGTTGATCGATCTGAAGAAGTAACTGGTAGGGTTCTCCCTCTTGGATTCCTGGATACATATGACATCTATCTCATGAATTAAGGCGAATATGCTCAACGCTCCTCTTCTCCGCTTTCCCTAGTCCTCTGACATTCCAAGATAAGATCTGCATAAGAAAGAAAAAAACCACCTAGCAACGCTAAAAGAAAAGACAGATCAAGACACATTTTTAGCACGTTGAGCCTCCAAGCTTCTAACACTATCCAAAAAGAAGCGAGCACTTTCCAGTTCAGGTGGGGTAATAAAACCGCACTTCCTCGCAAGGTCTAAAATAGTACCGTCTTCCAAAAGAGAAAGGGGGAGAGCAATCAAAGGATCAGAAATATCTAACTCCAGGAGACGGAGTTTAGAGCGAAAAAGGGCCTGCTCAAGCGCTGGGTCTGCAGACGGATTCTTCAGCATCTGCCTGAAACTCTTGCACTGGGTAGGAGGATTCTCCTGAACAGACTGAAGAGGCAAAACTTCCTCCGGTATCGCATCTTCGGCCGCTACCTCTCGTGAGCCCTGTCATCCACCAGAGAGGAAGGATCAGCAGTGAAAAAAGAGCCTTCACAAGCGATGGGTGTGACTTCTTTGACCAAACGGGGGGTAGTCTCCACACTCCCAACCCCTTGGTACCCATCGTTGGTGCCCTCCTCGATATCCAAAAAGGTATTACACGCTAGTGCCCCCATGGAACCTAAAGCACTTGTTCTCGCGCTCAATTCGAAATTCGAATCGAGATCGTGATCCCCAGCGAAAGGATCACGCCGCAAAAGGAAAGGAACTGGGGAATCCCGGGGAATTTGCTGCAATGACAGCGTACCTCCCGAAGGGACATTGCCGAAGTCGGCCTATTCCAGAGGAGGCCGAGATCCGCCGGAGCCGGTGTCCCGGTCGCCCTCGCTAGGGGGTCTGGTCGGAGAACCGATGACTTCTGTCTGACGAACAAACATCGACGAAGGCCACATCGAAGGTAGGCAGATTCTGGTTCCTGGAGGTGGAGGGGGGCTCACCGGCGGTCCGAACCCCGGAGGGATTACCGGATTGAAACAATCTGGAATGCCTAACTCTATCTGAATTGGGTGCCCTAGGGGGGAGGAGGTAGCTCAGTGCAGTCTCCCAGAACCTGATACTGCAAGCGCACCTTGAAGATGCCCACCCCATGTGGCAGCCTCACCAAGGGGGGAATCAGAATCGGTTCATAGCAGAGAACATTCGCCTGACAGAACCGGCGGTGGCTGATGCGGGGGAAAACGTTAAAACATTCCCTGACGACTCCGTAGGGACTCAGGATCGCATCTACTTCCCAGATGTCGAAAGGAAGATCAAAGATGGAGATCCTCACCACTATCCTCCATCGACGAGCCACCGCCCCCTTGAGTTCATTCTAATGGGAGAAGGTAATCGAGACCCCTCCCAGGTCTCGGAGACCCCTTAGCACCTCGATCTCCAGGAGATGGGTCGATGGGAATTCGACTAGGAATTCCCCCATCTGGATCTCCTGCACCGACCAGGTCCAGGAGCCCTACCATGCAGATCGAAGGAATCCCGAGAGTTCTGCCCCTGAAACGATCCTCCTCGAGACTCTGCAAAGGCCAGATCTAGCTAGGGTTTCACGCAGAGCCCCTCCCTGATCTCTCGAATGAAGAGAGATGGATGGGATCTCTGGCAGCCGCGAAGAAGAGATCCTCGAGAGATCTGAACGAACCTAATGGACGGAGTTCGACGAACGGGACATCGGGCACCGGTGGGAAGTATGGCCTAGTTTCTTGCAGCGAAAGCAAACCAAGGCGTTCCAACAAGAGGCGATGGGATGGTCCCTCTCACCACATCGGAAACAATGGAGAGGGAATCGCCGGGGGGGCCTCGCCGGGCCAGAGGGGAGAGGAGGTTTACGAACCGCCTCCGCGTAGGAGATCTTTCTTGGTTGGGGCGGTGGAGCAGCGACCGGTGGGGGATGAATGGGGTTCAGGTTATTGGGGACCTCACCCCCGAGACGCCTATCTCGGGAATGATGAGAACCATCAATACCTTCGCCGCCGATCCGTCTCCCTCCAGACCTGCCATCAAAACGTCCCTTCCCTCGCCCTCTCCCTCCAGACCTCATCGTTCTGACTCTGTTGTTGGGTCTTCTCGCTCCCACTCTCTATTTTGGGTTTTTTTTTACCAAAATGACCACAAACTTTTCACTTATTGCTCAAACTAAGTCCTGCTCCTGAAGACATAACTTCATGACCACTAGTAAATTTTCGGACAAACTATCATGTTTATTGTGTCAAGGGCTGGCAATGGATCGTGTCTAGTTTTGAATCGGGTTTAGAACCCTAAACATGTACCTGATTCGCTTATAAACGGGGATACCCGATATGATCCGTTTATCTCACGGGTCGCACTCAGTTGCCACAACCTGACCCGATAAAATCCGCTAAATCTGTTTACCTCAGTTGACATGACTCAATCCATTTAGATATGTTTTCTTTCCGGACTAACATGTTTACAACTTACAAGCTAACCGATGCATTACCGACCCAAAATCTTCGGGCCGTTACAAGCTGTGATTCAGTCTTGCACAGTCGTCCGTTGAATTGTAAATGGGTCTTCTCGGATCAAACGAGTTGGAGACAAAAATCCGAAACCGACCCATTTACTAATCTGGCATTGACCCGTTTACAACCAGAACCCGTTTAACCCAAACCCAGACCCACTAATTTCGTGTCGAGTCTGTCATATCGGGTCCAAAATTGCCAGCCCAAATTGTTTCTTTTCTCACCATTAAGTTTGAAACTCCAACACATCTGACCTAATTTCCTCGCTCTCGATCATCAGAGATTGCGAAATCTTGACGAGCATAAAACCCATCTCATGCAAAAATAATGGAAGGACTTTTGACAATGAACCGGCCAAGCCTTCAAAGGGCAAGGCGCTAAAGCATGGGCTCAAAGAGGTTCTGAAAATCAAAATGGGGGAGACAACATAACTATTGTTTTTATTAAGAGACCAGGGTTGCTTTTAGGTTTACCAAACTAACCACACTCACGTGCAAAATGATTGACACAGTGAACTTAGAGAAATTTCCCTAAATGACCACCTGGTATTCCATATATCCAAAAATGACCATCAAGTTTTCTTATTTCCTATTATGATCACTTACACATGTGAAATCCTATGCACGTGTGTCTTCATTTTTTTCTTCCAAAAATGCCCATCCCTTTAACCGCTTCCTTTAACTGCATCAAAGCTATATTTTAACCCTTTCGTTGTCGTTTTCCTTGCCGTCGCCGGTGAACATTCCGGCCGGACCCCTTCAATCGAAGAAAATCGACGGGAATCACGCCGGAACCATGCCGGAGCGATGCTAGAACCCGTTTTCCCCAAGTGTTTCTTCGTTGGCGATCAGATCTCATGAATAATCGTCGCACGGTAGAAATCGTTGGCGATCGGATCTCGTTGGCGATTGTGGCACGCCGGAATCTAACCTAAATCCCACCGAAACTGCCATTGCTAGAGGAAGGAAGAACACCCATTGTTGCAATCGACTGAAATAGAGGTAAAAACCCAAAAAAATGAAGCCCTAGATATTGTAGAAATTTGATTTTGTACAGGTTATCTAGGCGTAAAGTTTTTGCGCTTATTTGCGCTTAGCAGTTTCTGTATTATGTACAGGTTGTCTAGGGCGTAAAGTTTTTGCGCTTATTTACGTTTAGCAGTTTCTATATTATGTACAGGTAGTTTAGGCGTAAAGTTTTGCGTTTATGTGCCTTAACAGTTTCTATATTATGTGCATATTGTTTTAGGCGTAAATCCACGCTCAGTAGTATCTGTATGTTTTAGGTGTAAAGTTTCTACATATTTGTTTAGGCGCTCATCTGCGCTTATGTACACTTATCTACGCTCAGAAGTTTATGTATTATGTACAGGTTGTATAGGCGTAAAGTTTTTGCGCTTATTTGCACTTAGTAGTTTTTGTATTATGTATATGTTGTCTGTCTATGAGTAAAGTTTCTGCGTTTATTTACGTTTAGCAGTTTCTATATTATGTACATGTTCTTTAAGCGTAAACCTGCTGCGTTTATATGCTTTTACCATATTCTATAAACTTAAACTAACTTAGGTGAGATTAATCTCTATCCGAATTTTTGGCTGCACTTCAGTTAGATGTCTCCGATGACAAGATTACAAAATAGTCGGACTCCATCTAAACATAAAAAAGAAGGAAAAGGCAAAAAGAGGCCTCCATCTTCAGAAAAAGGTAAAGCTAAGAAAAAAAAGAAAGTTGGAAAATGATCTGGCTTGGTCGATCAAATCCCGGTTGCTAGAAATACAATTTTTTATATTAGTGAGATTAAGAAAGAATTTCAACGACGGGATCGAGAGACTCAGTCCACAACCTACATGGACCAAATGAGAAGCTCATGCTTTGGGTTTGTGTTTGACATCCATTGCACATCTAGAACCATGTTTTTGCCTGGCCTCGCATATTTTTTGTTTAAATGCCACAAGAGTGGCTTGAAGTTCATAATCAAGGACCGAGAGTGTTTTATGACACCTTTAGAGTTCAATCTGATTCTTGGTCTAAGATATAGTCATCCGGCCCCTCATCCGATAATATCTGATGATGGCAATGGTGGCCAAATAAAAGAGATCTATTTTCAAGATATGAATGTAACCCAAGATAGTTTATGGAAGAATATTCAAAAGTGTCAAGTCATGGATGACGCAATTAAGATGGCATTGGTTCTGATACTTGATAGCTACTTCTTGGGATCCCACAAAATTAACGGGGTCCAAAATAAGTATCTTCTACTGGCTCAGGACTTAGAAGGATTCAATCGATACCCATAGGATAACTTGGTTTATAATACTTTAAAAGCTGGCTTGGAAGGAACTATCAAAAAGGAAAAGAATCTGGAGAAATATAACATCACATGATGCTCCTATGCTCTACAGATATTCATTCCCAACATATCTATATATTTTTTTCTTCATTTATTTTTATTATTTACTTGGTTTCTATTCATTCTTACTTTCGATAGGCTTAGGCTTGCGAGCGCATGCCCCACTTGAGCCACTATGTTGCTAAAATAAGCTTGAAAGACAAGTTTCCGAGAATCCTAAAATGGTTCATCTTCAAGAAAGGTTTGACCTACATCAATATCAAACATGAGATTGAGAAAGATGAAGTAAGTTAAATTTATCAATGACATTCTTATATTCATGTTCATTTTAGTTTGAACTTAATATATTTATCGTTTTTTATATTATCGTGTCTACTTTTGGAAAGTCTTGCTCCAACCGAACATGAGATGGGTTTGGAATTTCTACGATCATTTTTAGAGAAGGGAGGTAACAAGGGTAGCAATTTTTTTGAGGAAGGAGGGCAAAAGGGAGATAGTTTATTGGAGAAGGAAGATGAACAAAAGAATTATGAAAGTAATGGTATTTGGTCAACATTTTTTAAGCCGGCACAAAAAGTCAATCCCATACCCAACGTGAGAGTACCTCCACCACCTAAAAGATTTAATTTGAAAAAAAATAGTGGAGGCACATGTCATAGAATTATCTCTCCAATTGAGAGGAAATATGAGAAAATAATTGCCTCATTGAAAGAGAATTATGATACAAAAATAAAGTCATTGGAGGATCAAATTTTGGAGTTAAAGATGAGACCATCTACGCAATCATCCCAGCAAGAAGTGACTCCGCCTCCAGAGCATCAAGATATGAGCATGATATTTTAAAATACTTACGTACTATATTCTTATTTGTTAGTTAATTATTTGATCTGTTACTATCTTTATTTCTATTTGTTGCATGATATTAATACTGTCAACAAGCACTATTATTTTGTTGCTATTATAATAGGCTATCACTCCCTACAAACCCACAATTATCAAGTCTTTGCACAAGGAGGAGGAAGAAGTAGAATAAGAGGGGATAAACTCTACATATGATTTGAATGATGATGCGATGATCATGACTGAGTTCAAACAGAACCGTATAATTGTATGATTATAACTATAAAAAATATCAATTATTAGAAATCGTTAATAGTTTATAAACTTTTACGTGTTGTTTTATGTTGAACTTGACATATGCAGAGTGAAGGGGCCCATAAAGAGAAATATGATGATGTCTATATCATGGTATCATCCCAAGAACCAACCGATATAACTTCAATGGAGCAACGACAACCTAAAGAAAATGTATGATTTAAATAAGATTTTAAAATATATTATTTCTAATATAGATTATAGTTATAAGATGATTTCTAATTATTATTCATTAAATTTTTTGTCAATCATAATGTGATGTTTGTATATAGATTGTAAAAAAATATGTGTCTAAGCGTGAAAGAAAACCCGAGCCCCATGTCTCATCCCCATACACGGATCCTATCAAGAAAAAGCTCTCTAGACGATATTATACCGAACCATCACATAAATCGGTGGGTGTGAAAGGCTTGAAAAGACTCTTGGATAGTGAGAGGCAAGAGATTTTGGCTTTTATGGATAACAATACCAATCAATTGTAAGTTTAAAATATATGATTTTTAATGTTAATCGTTCTATTAAACTATATATAAAATATGTACTTTGTATTGCAGGCCCTTTAGTAATCTTGATGAAGTTTTAATTACTCCATCAATTATCTTGGAGATATATGACAGCAGAGGATGGTTTGCGAGCGATGTAAGTTATGACATTACTTTTAAATTTTTCTTATTAGCATATTTATATTTGAAAGAAATTTAATATAAAATTTATCATATGCAGCACGTTGATGCATATTGTATCTTACTTGAGAAGCGAATGCTGACACTTCGCGATCCGAACCAGCCCAATAAGTTTAACATTGCCATCGCGAAATCATTTTTCTGGATATTTTTCTTCAAGAATAAATTTTTTCTTTCATTTATGTCCATTACATCATATATTTATTTCATTAACAAATGGTTCTTGTTATGAGGTGCCTTTAGTTCAATCTGTGTATATCCAACTCCAAAATTTTATGAAAAGTGACAAGATTCAAGGTCTTACTTTGCCCAATATTGAAAAATTATTTTATGAATCTGGCTTAATGAATGAGAACCTTCTTGCCTATTTGAAAAAGTCGGATAATCGGATTACAGATTTTGGGACGGGAAGACCTATACCAATATGGGATTGTCATTTTGTTGTCATCCCGGTCAACTACGATAATATGCATTGGTGGTTGGCAATCTTACACAATGAGTCACGGACATTAGCTATAGTTGATTCATTCTACACTAAGCCACTCGAGATGTATGCAAAAGAGATAAATAAATTTTCATACCTCATGCCCTTGATATTTTATACTTTGGGAGATAAATATGCTCTTAACAAAGAGTGGAAGATGTCATTGGGTAATCAAAATCTTCCAAAGCAAACAAACTCGTGAGTAACTTGCTAGAGTTAATAATTCTATCGTAATTATTTTATGATTCAGTTAATTAGTAATAAATGCTCTTGTAGGTATGATTGTGGCGTGTTCATAATGGCTTATGCAAATTATGCTATATGCAATCGTTCTATTGATTTTAATCAGGTTTGTTTTTAAATGTTTATAAATTTAATAGTGTCAATTATCCTATATATATTCGTTATAATGTTCATATCTAACCCATTGTGTATAAATGCAGCAAGATATGTCGGTGTTTAGAAGACGAATTGCATATCAGTTGATGAAAGAAGAGGTCAAATTAATTTAACTGAAGTCGATGTTCGTTTCATATTTGGGTGATAGAGACTGATGATTTTTAGGGGCATGAAGACATGACATTTGATTGTAATCTTTTTTGGTTAATATTTTTGTAGGAGGACATGACAGTTGGATGTAATATCTTTTGGACTAGTATCTTGGTGGAAGGAGGAAATGATAGTTGTATGTAATATTTTTTGGATTAGTGGTGGAAGGACATGACAGTTTTATGTTATTTTTTTTGGATTAGTGTCTTGGTGGATGAAGAAATTTTTTCTATGTCATCTTGTATGAATAAAATATTATCGTGTATGTTCCTTCTACAAAAAGGAGTTGAATATTCTGTGTGTTTTCTCTGTGTTAACTCTGTGTGTACCTGCGTCTATTCTGTGCATAAAGTCTTATAGACTTCTATTATTGTACGTGTACCTGTATCTATCATGCGCATAGAGACTTCTGTTATTCTTCTGCTGTTGTTTGAGACTTCTGCGTGTACCTGTGTCTATCTTACGCATAGATACTTCTGTTGTTTCTGCTGCTATGTAGAATAGTTAAACGCATATGTGTGTTTTCTCTGTGTTAACTCTGTGTGTACCTGCGTCTATTCTGCGTATAAAGTCTTATATACTTCTGTTATTATACGTGTACCTGCATCTATCATGCGCATAGAGACTTCTGTTACTTCTACTGTTGTTAGAGACTTCTGCGTGTACCTGTGTTTATCTTGCGCATAACTTCTGTTGTTTCTGCTGCTGTGTAGAATAGTTAAACGCATATGTGTATTTTCTCTGCGTTAACTCTGTGTGTACCTGCGTCTATTCTGTGCATAAAGTCTTATATACTTTTGTTATTATACGTGTACCTGCGTCTATCATGCGCATAGAGACTTCTGTTACTTCTGCTGTTGTTAGAGACTTCTACATGTACCTGCGTCTATCTTGCGCATAGATACTTCTGTTGTTTCTACTGCTGTGTAGAATAGTTAAACGCATATGTGTGTTTTTTTTGCGTTAACTCTGTGTGTTCCTACGTCTATTCTGTGCATAAAGCCTTATATACTTCTGTTATTATACGTGTACCTGCGTCTATCATGTGCATAGAGACTTCTGTTACTTCTGTTGTTGTTAGAGAGTTCTGCTAAACGCATATATATGTTAACTCTGTGTGTACTTGCGTCTATTCTGCATATTGAGTATTGTATACTTCTGTTGTATAATATGGTGGTAAACACATGTATGTATTTCATCTGTGTGTATCTGTGTTTATCTTGCACATAGAGACTTCTGTTGTTTATGCTGCTGTGTAGAATATGTTAAACACATATGTGTGTTTTCTCTGTGTTAACTCTGCGTGTACCTGTGTCTATTTTGCGCATACCTGTATCTAATTCCATATCATTCATTTCAAATATATACTAAAAATATGTAATATTTTATTTCATCTAATTGGTTGCTTGTAAGCTCTTCTATTATGCCCAGTCTTCTTACATATTTCGCACTTTACAGTAAAAAATTACATATCATTTCCTAACAAAAATATGCAACATTACATTACAAAAGAAACCAAATATTACACAACCATTTCAAAAAAAAGAAAGCTGTCACTAGACTTGTTGAATTGGTTGCTTGCAAGCTCTTCTATTATGCCCAGTCTTCTTACATCTTCCGTACTTTACAGTCTTACGTTCTTCCCCCTGTAATAGAATCTGTTTTTTCTTTGGTCTTCCTACCGGATTTCTACCTAAAGGTGGTCCCAATTTTTCAGTTTGAAGATTGTCTGCTAGAGTTGTCCATTGCATCTTGTCAGCTACTAGGTAGATTGATTCTTCATATGTTAATTTGTAGTTCTCGGCCGAGTAATAGTGTGTACAATATTCATAAAGATCCATATTATAATTAGCAATTCCACATAAAGCATGTGAACATGGCATTGCCATCACATCAAACTTACAACATGTATACCTTCTACGGCTTAATGTAATTTGATCCTCATATCCTGAAGATCTAATCATGAACTCATCATGATTAATCGGATGACAAGTTATATTACGAGCCAATTCCATTTCTTTGCTTAACATTTTCTCGGCCCAATTTGTTAGCCTTGTGGTCAATGTTGTTGCCATATTTCTCCGCTTGTACCACATCCTTTAAAGTTTTAAACAAAATCCGTCAGCAATCATCGTGATGGGATCTTCTCTGAGCCCTTTCAGGATGTTATTATAGCTTTCAGAACTATTTGTGATGATTATGTTATACCTTCTTTCAGGAAAGTACGCCGTAGTCCATCTTTCTTTCTCTATGTCATTTAGCCATCTATAAGCGTCAATATTCATCCTTTTAATTATTTCCATTAACAGATGAAATTTGGTCGGTCGTGTTGCGTTAGCGACCGTGTAATAATATGAATATAACTCTTTCTGCTTGAATTTAGCAAACATATTTTGTGCTATGTAAAAAATACAATACGCATGATATGCATGCGGGAATACTTGAGGAACTTGCTGTAATAAAGCATTGTGTCGATGTGATACGATCACTAATCTCTCAATAGGACCCAAGGCATCACGCAATTTTGTCAAAAACCATCTCCAACTGTAGCTGTTCTCAGACTCTCCAACACCTATAGCAATAGAAAAAATATGATTATCACCGTCTAACATTGTCGCAAGAAATAAAATGTCCTTATACTTTCCCTTCAGTTGTGTCCCATCAACAGAAATTACTGGTCTTAAGGTCTGTCTTTGGAAGCTTCTTAAGCAGGAACCGAGAGCCATAAAAAATCGTTTGAATCTTCTTTCTGCGCATAAGATCTTGGTAATGGTTCCTGGATTCTTTTTCTTAAGCTCGTGGCAATATACTGGAAGTATGGCATATGAGTCCTCATATGTCCCTTTTAATTCTCTTATTGCTCTTTCCTTTGCCCTCCATTCTTTTTTGTAACTAATATTCACGCCAAATTCCTTTTGTGCATCACATATAATAGCCGTCAGAGCATATGCAACATGTGCCTCTAACTTATATTTTACAAACTCACTGATTAAACAACTTTTTGCTTGACAATGATCCTCACCACGTTTTCCAAAAGAACAGCTATGCTGATTGTATAAGGAAGTAATCTTGAACACATCAGTACTCTTCTGTCGAGATGCATGCAATCTCCATCTACACTTATCAGCTTTGCATATAATAGTATATCTCGTAGTCGTGGACTTGAAAACTTTATATTCAAAGTTTGAATATAGTGCAAATTTGCTCAACTTATTTATCATGGTTCCCTTGTCCTTAAACATCTGATAGAGGTGCACTTCATGATAATTATCTCTGACTTCTATCTAAGTCGGAAATTCATTGTATACATAAGTATCATCATATCCTTCTGTTGGATCAGTTATTGCCAATGGTTCAATTATCACCAATTTTAATTCTGCTTGTTTGTTCGTTTCTAACCAACTAAAATTTTCATTATAATCGACTGCTGGACACATTGGTGTGTAATCAATTATGGAAGTCCTAAAAATTAGAAACAAAAATATGAGTTGTTAAAGAATTAAAATAAATTTATTCATATTATGAATTACTCAAAGTATAAATAAATACATTCATACCTAAAGGTAGATGAAGGCTTTGGAGCTTTAACCTTTGATTGATATTTAGGCATCGAAGTAGTTGTGAAAGTCCTGCAAAAGAGAATAACAAACTTAATAAATGGAACAAAATATATGAATTGAGGATTTCAATATAATCAATACATTCATACCCAAAGACGGATGATGAAGATATTTGATTCTTCTGGGTGTGAGTAAGCATGTGTATATACTTCGAATATACCTCAAGAGAGTCAATGGTATTCTTCATGGATATCACTTTCTCATCATTATAGTAAAAAGGATCTTTAGGATGTAGAAATGCAGGATCGGTAGATCTATCTTTTACTATGTTATCTCCAAGAGGGTTCTTCGAATGTAGAAGTATAGGATCAATAGAGCTATCCATAAATGATTTTAGTACACCGCAACCATCATCAATAGGATCGACGTTTAGATCTATTTCCCTTTTGCTATAGAAACCACCAACACTTAAAGTGATTGGATCATGTCTGACATATACACTAGGAGAAAACCTTCAAATACATTGATACATTTATTATAATAGTGAATGTATTTACAAAAGAACAATAATATATTTAAAACATGACATAATAATTAATCATATCTTCTGTCGTCCATGTCAATGTCTGACATAGGAGGGTCCTGTGCAAGTTCTTTTTCCTTGATATTTATCTCAATATCTAGACTGCACGGTACAAAGTCTACGTCTTCTTCTGAGAATACTTCTGATTCTTGTACCATAATAACTGGTGGAGTGACAAAATAACGATCACTAGTACATTTGGAGGAATTTATAATCGTCGGGTCTAGTTTTCTCTTACAAAGGGGTGGTGATTTAAAAAGGGGTGGTAGTGTAGGGGTAGAGGTTTTTGGCACCCTAGTTATCAACAATGTGATACTTCTATTAATATTACAAACTTTATGGGCAATGAACACGGCAACGTCTTCATCATCTTGAATCTGTATAGGAGGACATGTAATTGTACTTGGATATAACACTTTAATGGTGATATCGTAGTCTTTGACAATGTCATTCGTAATATGATATATTTTGTCAATAAGTTGGTCATAAGTGGTAGACAGATTCAAATGAAAGGCTTTGGGTATTCCTCCATTGTTCTCATAGACACGATTTATGCACACAAATTCTCCATCATAAATGCATAATATAGGTAGCAATTCCATACCTTACTATAAATAAAAGAAACTGCATAAACAGAAACAAATATACCACAATTAGATGTATAAAACAAGTGCTAAAATTTATTAATATTTACACCTAAAACAATATACACATAATATAGAAACTGTTAAGCGCATATAAACGCAAAACTTTACGCCTAAACTACCTGTACATAATATAGAAACTGCTAAACGTAAATAAGCGCAAAAACTTTACGCCTAGACAACCTGTACATAATACAGAAACTGCTAAGCGCAAATAAGCTCAAAAACTTTACGCCTAGATAACCTGTACATAATCAAATTTCTACAATATCTAGGGCTTCATTTTTTTGGGTTTTTACCTCTATTTCAATCGATTGCAACAATGGGTGTTTTTCCTTCCTCTAGCAATTGCAGTTCCGGTGGGATTTAGGTTGTATTCTGGCGTGCCTCAATCGCCAACGAGATTCAATCGCCAACGATTTCTATCGTGCGACGGTTCTTCACGAGATCCGATCACCAACGAAGAAACACTTGGGGAAAACGGGTTCTAGCATCGCTCCAGCATGGTTCCGGCGTGATTCCCGTCGATTTTCTTCGATTGAAGGGGTCCGGCCAAAATGTTCACCTGTGACGGCAAGAAAAACGGCAACGAAAGGGTTAAAAGATGGATTTGATGCAGTTAGAGGAAGCAGTTAAAGGGATGGGCATTTTTGGAAGAAAAAAAATAAAGACACACGTGCATAGGATTTCACATGTGTAAGTGATCATAATAGGAAATAAGAAAAGCTGGTGGTCATTTTTGGATATATGGAATACCAGGTGGTCATTTAGGGAAATTTCTCATGAACTTATGCGGTGAAAAGACTTTTACCTTTACCACTGTAAAGACCTTTCCAGAATTTTGTTAAAAAATTGTCTATTTTTTGTCAAATCCTAGAGTACTAAAAATATGACATAATATTGTTAGAATTTTGTCCATCTTGGAAGGATGAAATAGAGACAAAATTCTAGCAAAAGTCCGGGATTTAATCAAAATCTCGTCAATCTTTTGTCAAATCCTAGAGAATTGGATACATGGCACAATTTTGTTAAGAGTTTTATTGAAATTTCGTCCATCATAGGCAGAAGAAATCGAGACAAAATACACAATTTTTGGATAAAATCTTGACAAAAACTATATGAAATGTAGGTTTAGGTATTTTGTGTGTATTTCTTAATTTCTAAAAGGTTTTTTTTTATGAAAATTGGAGAGCCCTCCACCCATTCGACGTTGATATCGGAGCTGAAAATAGTCGTCATTAAAATGGGTATAAGGCTTTCTCACTATCGCCGTCGAAATGGGTAGAGGGCTCTCTCACAGTCGTGGGAATGAATGGGTGGATAGGTCTCTCAGAGTCTCAGGAACGAATGGGAGGAAGGCTCTCTCACAGTCGCATGAAAGAAAGGGTGGGGGGGCTCTCTCTCACACTCGTCGTCGAAATGATGGAGCGCTCTCTCACACTTGCTGCCGAAATAGTAGAGGGCACTCTCACGGTTGTCGTCGAAATGGCCAGAGTGCTCTCTCACAGTCGGAGGAACGAATGAGTGGAGGAATCTCTTAGAGTCTCAGGAACGAATGGGAGGAAGGTCCTCTCATAGTCACAGGATGAAAGGGTAGAGGGCACTCTCACCTGTGGTATTGATATCAAATCCATAGGATAAAGATAACTTAATCGAATTTTATGTACCATTGTTTTGGGGTTTGTTTAAGTCCATAGAGGGATCGAATTAACTTACACATCTTTCCCTCCTATCCAGGTGCAGTGAGTCCCTCAAGTTAGTACATATAGATTTCCTCATTTAGGTCATCATTTAAGAAAGTAGTCTTAACATTTATTTGATGTATGACTAGCTTATAGATTGAAGCTAAGGAGATGAGAATCTTAATCGTGGTTATCCTAGCGACAAGTGAGTAGACATCAAAGTTATCTACCCTAAGTTTTTGGGTAAAGCCCTTGTCTAGTCATGCTTTAAATTTATCTATGGTGTTGTCGGGTCTAAGTTTCTTCTTAAACACTCATTTACATCCTATGGCCTTGCAACTATGAGGTAAATCGATGAGTTCCCATATATAGTTTTGAACTATGGATTGAATCTCATTATCTATGGCTTCCTTCCAAAATGGTGAGTCCATGGATTTCATTGCATCTATATAAGTAGAGAGAGAGTCCTCCACAAGAAGTGCATAGAATCTATCAAAGACTTTTTCTATATTGACATGTTTACTTTTTATAGGTTCGGTTTGGGTCATCGGTTCAATCTGGTCTTTAGATTCTAATTGGACTTCTGGTTTGATCTGGGTTACTTAATTAGAATTTGAGGCCTAATTATCAGTATCGATCACACTGTTGATCATAATCTTATAAGGGAAAATATTTTCAAAGTATCAGGCATCTCTTACCTCGATTATGGTGTTATTTGCTATCTCACTTATTTCAAAGTTAAATATTAAAAAACGATTAGTGTTATTGTCTGAAGCATAGCCGATGAAGATGACACTACTGTCTCCGGTCTTATCTTCTTCCTTTTGTTATCGGGATCTTTACCTTAGTTAGGCACCCCAACACTTTTAGATAATCTAAGTTACGTTTTCTATTTTTCTATACCTCGTATGGGGTCAAGTCATTATGTTTCAAATGAATACGGTTAAGAATAAAACAAGTCGTTATTAGGGCTTCTCCCCATAAGTTCTCTAGCACTCCAGAGCTGATTAATATAGAATTGACCATGTTCATTTAGGATTTTGTTTTTTCTCTCAGCTACACTGTAACGCCCCGATATTTTACGGATTAATTCAACCCGTATAATACTGTGGTGTTAGGAATAAAAACTTGATATAGATAAATTCCATCAAATATGGAAATTACTGAGCCACTTTATTCAATAACATAAGTGTTTGATACATTTGTTGAATAATAAAAAGCCTAAGGCTCAATTTAAACATCCACGCTTTATATTTCTCCTCTAGCATCCTTATAGTAAGGTGTGTAGAGCGGGTCTTTAATTCCCTCTGGTTTGTTCTCCGTTCGCTCCTCACCTTCCCCTTGTCCTGCAGGTTCGATCTCTGTAGGGTCCATAACATCTGTATGGGGGTGAGTCTAATCCACTGACTCACCTAGAGACTTAGTTTTATTCATGCTAAGACATATGTATTGAAAACAGTGAACATGACTATGAATAGTAAATAATAAAAATATTGATCACCCGATTCCCTTTTTGGCCCTCAGCCAGGGTAGGAATCTCAAGCCTTACCTGGGTACTTTTTGTCCGCAACAAGGCTAGCCCCACATCTAGGTTTTTTTAGTCCTCAGACTAGGCTAGCCCCATACCTAGGTAACTTTTTGGCCTCAGCCAGGGCTAGACCCACACCCAGGTTACTTTTTGGCCTCAGCCAAGGCTAGACCCACACCCATGATACTTTTTGGCCTCAGCCAAGGCTAGCCCCACACCCAAATAAGTAATCACATATCTCAAAATTTACAAGTCCATAGCAATCTACCGATATTCTATATCATATACTTAGCATGAACAAACTTAGTTTAAATCCCCTACCTGAAGCGTTGCAGACTCTTACTCATGATGAGGAAGCCTTAGGAAGGTCAATACCTGAAAATATGTTACTATAATCTGTTAGTTTTTATCCTAACTTTTGCAAGGATTTTCTAAAACGTTTTCCGATATGAACTTAATAGGTTTTTATTCTTTAAGGGTATTTTGGTAATTTCTAAAATATTTTAAATTTATATTCATTGTGTAGAACTTTTCGTTATGAAACCGTGGCCGCAAACGGAACTCAATTCGGAGTTCGTTTGCTCCCGATATGGCCAAAATAGTTGGCATTAGCGGATGTTAATTGGGTGGTCTGCCCTTAGTAAAATGATCCAGTTGTTTACAATAATAATGTTTCTGTTTAATGAAGGCAGAGTCGTTTTATCATAACTTCTTTGGGCTTAATGGGCTTCGGCTCAAAGGATGTTTAATGGCTTAATGGGCTTTGGCCCAGAGGATACTTTGGTCCTAATTATTACTTAATAGGCTTCGGCCCAATTTTCTAGTAGGCTTTAGCCCAGGAATTTAAAACAAAAAACTATATTTGTGGACTACTAGGTTTAGGAGTTTCATAATATTGGTGATTCCGAAACATAACCACAATCATGTGGTCGCAGACGGAATTCGATTTCGAGTTCAAATAAAAAGATTATGACCATTTTACCTTAGGGGTAAAATGGTAAATATATTTTTTAATTGTCGGTTCTGATATTTTATTATCACAGTAGGTGTATTTTGTCATTACGAGTCCAAGGTCCCTGACGGGACTCAATTCAGAGTCCGTATGGTTAAGATATGGTCAATACAGTTTACCTTGATAATCTATATATTTAATTATAGGTGATTCTTTAACCTAACTTGTAAAGAGATCTCTTGGTTAGCATAAAGGGCTTTAGATTGGTTTTAGAAAAGGTTGTGGGTTCTAAAATGAAGTCTAGCCTTTTTGCACCAACGGGTTAAAACTCGAATTAAATGGGTTTAAATTCCATACCCGACCCGACAACCCGGGGTGGTGTGAGGCGGCGGTCGGCCGGAGGTTGTGGCCGGCGGCGCCGGAGGTGGTGGCGGTGCCGGAGGTGGTAGCGGCAGCCGGAGGTGGTGGCCGGTGTCCGGAGGTGGCGGTGGTCGCCGATGGCCGGAGGTGGTGCCGGCGGCCGGTGATTGGCAGCGAGTGGCCGGCGGCGGTTGCCGGCGGTGGTGGCCCGGATACCGTGAGGGGCTTGGGTGAAGAATTCTGTTGAAGGGGGGTTTATATAGGCCTTCCGAAAATACCAAGAGTCCCAAGGTCTTTATTGCAAAACAGTTGTTTTATTGTTTCAAGTGTGCGACGGTTCCTGTTCGATTGGAAACGAAGGGTCGTCGATGTCGTTTGGTCTTCCAATTTTTACTATAATAATTATTTCCCTTGTATTTGAATATAAAAGCATTAACGGACTTTTGGTTAGAGGAAACAGGTTTAAAATTCTATTAAATGGATCCCTAGTTCGAATCCTTCTATTAGCTATATATATATTTATACATATATTCAATTTTTTTCTTTAAATTTTTAAATGTTTTAAATAAGTTCAAAACACAAAAATTTATATAGGTTTTTTGATCGTTTCGATGAGACAAACGCAATGGTGCCGTGATTTTTATTTTGAATTTTTTATCAAAAATTCTTATAATGACTTTTAAATTATTAATTTATTTTGGGATGTTACATACACCATTGGATTGAGGAGTATAAAGGGATGTGATCTCATGGAGTATTTTATAATCTTCACAATACTCTCTCAATTCGTTTAAGGTGTACTTTCCTCATCGGTTTGACCTAAAGATCATAATGTTTTCGTCTAATTGGTTCTCAACCTCAGCTCTATAGATTTTGACTTTACTAAGTACTTTATCCTTAGTCTTAATGAGATATAAGTGGTAATATTTTAAAGCATCGACTATGAACGTTACAAAATATTTATTGCCACCTTTTGAGGTTCTTCTAGAGTCACAAATGTCGTTGTGAATCAGTTCAAGTACTTTGGAATCTTGATCGAACGATTTTGAAGGTTTTTTAGGTTGTTTGGCTTCTACGCATATCTCGCACTTATCGAGATTCGTAGTATCAGATTTAGAAATAATGTTTAGGGTCATCCGTTTCTTAATAAAATTATAGTTCACATGACCTAGTCTTTGGTGCCAAGTGGTCGAAAACTTAATATTCAAAATAGTAGAAGAATGATTAAAAACATTCAATTTGAAAAGACCATCATAGATAAATCTTTTTCCAATAAAATTAGTTCCCTTGGTGATTAAAATTTTATTGGACTTAAATACAAGCTTATAGCCATGTTGAATTAATAGAGACCCATTAATGAGATTTCTCCTAATCTCTGGAATGTGGTGGACTCCGCACTGGGTTAGAGTCTTCTCCGATGTCAGTTTCAGGTCGATCCGTCCTATCCCTAGCACACGATCCTCAACATTGTTCCCCATGCTTACAACTCCTACACCTTAGACCTGATAGGTGGAAAACAAAGATTAATCAGAGCAAACATGAATATTATCTCCTATGTTAATCCACCAATTAAATACTTGAAAAGTCATGTTAACTCCAGAGATGAAGAGAATAGACCTGAAAACAGTCCCAGATGAACCAGTACCAGAAGTCATCATGTTGACTTAGTAGCCGGGCGGCTTTGGACCATTACTTTTTGAATTTAGAGGTGGTGATATCTTCTTCTAGAAGCATTGGTTGGCCATGTGATTGATCCGATCGTAGATATAGCAGCAACGCACTCCTATACAAAATCGTATAGTTTTTGAAAATTGCAGCAGTTTGAACTCCCGCCTATACAAAATCGTATAGGTGGAACAAGCAGCAAAAAGCTAACCTCACGCGTTGTGTCCTCATTACTAGCCTATTTGGTTATATGAAGTTGGAAGTCACATAATCAACAATACGGCCGTCCCATCCGTTTGGTTCCTTATAGTTGCTCAAAACCGTAGCAATTGTAACCCCGGACCGATTGATTTCCTATAGAAAAGTTACGAAAACAATGTAGTTTGAACACGTAGTTTTTTATTGCATGTTCCAACTACAGCAGTTGCGGTCCCACTATACTCTCATGTTCGAACTACATTAAGCCAAACAGGTTGTACACCATGCAATGCCAACTACATAGAACCAAACAGGCCGTGAGAGGGGGGCGACTGCGTTGGTAGCGTTGGTAGCGTCCACCACCCATCATTCCATTCATTTGTTCCCCTTTGCACGATGTATGGTGTTAGTTGTCTTTTTCATTTATTTATAGGGTTTTTTTGCATATAACTCCCTAGAAAGTAAGCTAATTTCATGTTAATCACTAGGAACTTCTGATTTACATATCAACCCTGCAAACTATGTTACATGTGAAAATCAACCCCCATGGTTAACTGGTGTCTATTTGGGAACAATACTACAGGTATGTTGATCATTTGATTGTCGCGACGATTTAACTGGAATGATTTTATCCTTGTTTAGGATCGGAGAATAAAAAAATCCTAAACTATGGCAAATGGAGAGCAAATGAGGTAGGGTTAATTCTGATATTAAGGGTAAAATGTTCATTTCAGACCTGGGTTAAAGACAGATCATGGGCTAAATCTATCAAGCAACTGTAGGTGAAGGTGAATTATGAATATATCTGATATTACTCCCAAGTTCATGTCAGTTAACCCGAGGGGCCGATTTGCACAAGTATTCTAGTTTTCAAGTGTCGGTATGTAAATATGAAAATTTCAGGGATTAATATACAATTATCCTAGTTTCTAGGGGCTATATGCAATAAAACTCTAATTTGTAATTAGGGTCATTAGCTGTTTTTGCTTCATGGGGATTGGTCGAGCTTGAGCCTCCCATTCGGGGATGGCCCAACGCTATCATAGACATGCAGCCACCAACGGCCAGCGGCTAGGGTTCAGGCACAAAGAAGATAACGAAAGAGGGAGAAGGGAGGTGGAGGAGGGCCATCAGCTTAGGACTCTAACGCAGAAAAGAGAGGAAGAAAAAGAGAAAAAAAAAGGATAGCCATCAGCTTAGACTCAGTAAACTATTAATTGATCATAATATCAAAACGAACATGAAATTGACATCTATATAACATGCTAAGGTCGTACGCATTATTTACAGCTTTACAACAAAAAGAAATTTTGTGTTAATTATATTTTTACCACAAAAAGAAACAAAGACAAAGAAATCGACAATAACTTCGGTTAAACCGGCGGCCCTCGGCCTCCAAATAAATACGGTGGGAGGGGGGGGGGGGGGGGGGGGGTGGTGCTCAGTGGGTATGTTGCCACTGAAGGCGGCCCACTGTAGTGCCGATAGGCACGGGCATGCATTAGTATAGAACATTGTGTGGCACTTGGATGTATGAAAGTGTGATCCACGCTGTGTATTCATAGTGCTGCATTCCATTGACCCACGCCACATTAGCAACGGTACAATCGAGAGCTTCACGTGATGGATTCGACAATTTGGGGAGCGGCACATGGTGATCACAGTTTCAACGGCCACAATCTATTGGGCCATGGGATGAACCCTAAGGGGATGCCACCACCACTAGACAACACCACCCCCTTCCCATTGCCCCGCCACCCCGCCGACCACCACCCCCATTGACCACCGATCACTCGTTGCCGCCCGCCCGGGTGGCAATCGACGGCTGGTGCCTCATCAGCCACCACTCACCACCGCCCGCCCCTGTGGCGGGTGAAGGCTGGTGGTGGCAGATGGGGCGGCAGTGGTCGGCAAGGTTGTGGACAGTGGACAGCAGGGCGAAGACGGTTGTCAATGTCCGGCGAGGAGTGGTGGATGGCAACGGAGAATGACGGATAAATTTAATTTCTAATTTACTTTACTGGTCAATCCAAACAGTCATCCAAAAGTGATGGTTTAGGTCAATACAAACAGCAAAAAGAAATTCATATTTACAAAGTCGTTCTGGGATATTTACAACCCCACATCCGATTTACTAGCCTTTATTTTGCAGGTCCGAAAAACAAACAGGCCCTAGGAGATATGAAGGGCGGGTTACACGAGCCGAATCCTAGGAAATTGGTGAACATAACCTTTTCCCACATTCAACATCATATACACACTCCTCGGATCATTTACTAGGATATTTTTCGCAAGCTTAGGAGTTCTTAAAATTTCTACCGAAACCATTTGAAAATCCTTTCAAGGAACACTCACCATATGATATGATAGTGGAGGATGTGTGCTAACGTGCAATCTTCTGTTTACCAGCTTCAAGCCCCTACAAAGATCTAGCTTCTTACCCTACAAGAAAGAAATTTTCTTCGGGTTATCGTCGATTGTCGTGCTGACAATGCAATGAGAAGAATTCTGCAATATTATTGAGCTTAATTGTCTAAGGAAAGATCAGGGAAACCTTTTATGGGCTTGCTGTACACTGCTGGTTCCAGTAGTCGGCATCCCATGTGTCCCGATATCCATCGTTGTTGGATAAAAGTTCCTTGAGAGCTGCACGATACATCCCCACTCTCCACCCCTCTGGTGGTGGCAACCCAACCTCGACGGCAAGCCGGTTTAGGTACTCATCCTGTCGCTCCAGATAACATGTGGATAAGTTAGACCCTGATCATCACCACCATTGTTAAGAGCCCTAGAGAAAAACATAGAATAAAAAATGTCACCAATAACCCTAGAAGAGAGAGAGAGAGAGAGAGGGGGGGGGGGGGGGCAAGGGTTTTGGGTGAGAAGAATCCTTCTATCATTAGGGCCAATGGGCCAAATTGCATGAATGTCCTAATGTGAGGCTCCTATACACTGTAAGGATGTATATGCTATGCTACGCATATGACTAAGTTACTAACCCTTCTCCCCCCCCCTCCTCCTATCAAACTCACGGTGGATCAAACACCGAGAGTTTACTAACGAGAAACCAAAATCGTAGAGATGGGCGTGACTTCGTGAAGAAGTCAGCGATTTGCTTTGCATAATAATGCATAAGAACATAAGGGACAGAGATAGGTTTGGCCACATAGCGCTCTTCGGTGAAGTAGCAAGCAATCTCGATGTGCTTTATCCTCTCATGATACCATATATCAGATCCGTGGTATTAGATACTGGTGACATGGTATCAGAGTCGTAGGTTGTCCTACCATGTCACTAGGGCTGTTAATGGTCTCGGGCCAGCTCGAAGCCCATTGGGCCGGGGCCAGGGCCAATTTGGGCTTAGTTTGGATAGAGTTAGCTTGGGCTTTGGGCTGGGTTGGGCTTAAACATTCTGGCCCGATTGTGTTATGGGCCGGGTATGGACAACCACTAACCCGACTCGAAGCCCGAAATATTTTATTTTTACTTTTTATATACAATGAGTACATAATTTAAAAGTGCACACATTACGAATGTCAATGCCTCGGACTTTAGGAGCATTATTTCGCATATATCCTTTTAATGTATATCGTAATCAATGCTATTTTCTACTTTTATTGTGTGATAAAGAGAAAGAAAAAAGATTTATGCATATACCGAATTAGAAGTATGGTCTTAATTAGGACCGGGTTTGGGTTTAGGCTTCGTAAGAAAGTTTCAGGTCGGGTTTGGGCCAAGCCCAAAAATTTTAATTTGGGCCCGAACCGGGTATGGGCACACATCATAAGTCTGGGTCGGGCCTGGGCATGGGGTGGCCTGATCCGAACCCGGCCCATTAACAACCCTACATGTCACCTACAGCTCTGAAACCATGTCGATCGGAGCTCTATTACCAAAACTCTGATTTTTTGAATAAGTCTCGATTAAAACACGGCTTGTTTAGTAAACGTTCGCTATGCGACTCTTTTCTAATTTTTTAAAAAAGTCATGATTTTATGAAAAAGTCACGATTTTTACGTTTTAATCCTGATTAATTGTGTTTTAATCATGTCATGTACTGCTCAAAAAACCTATTGTACCATCTATATATAAATATGTTCTAAAATTCTACCGTTTGTGACCCGTCCCGACTCTTTCCCAATCTTTCCGACTTTTTCCCGATTTTTCCAACTTCTTCCCTAGTCGGTTTTTTCTGACTTCCGACTTGGTAACTATGGGTTGGAGATGTCACCAATAATCCTAGGACAAGATTCGGGTAGGATATCGGTGACATGGTATTAGAGTTGTATGTTGCCCCTTCTCGGTCTCGATCTCCGACCGGCTAGGCCTCCTTCATCTTTGGAGATCTATCAGAAGTTAGAATTAGTATATGTGCATTTTTTTAATATTATATAGTGAAAAGTGTGCAGATTTTGAAGATTGTATAAAAAGTCCACATAAACCTGATACCTGATTGCTCAACGGATGATCTTATTCACTCCAAAGATGGCAACAATTGCAACAATACTGTATATGACTATCTGGAGGATAAGTGTTGCCCGATCCCAAACGGACTTCCCGTCGTCCGAAGTCCCGGTAGCGAGCGGGATCGGGAAAGGAGGGGTTGGGGTGGTGATGGCTGGTGGGGGCGAGGCGAATAATGGGTTGACGAGGTTGGAGTCGACCACCTGGCTTGTCGTTAGGGGAGCGATTGCTAGGGCAGTCAAGTCGGCTGGCACTGACGGTGGCGACTGTTTAGCTGCCTAGATTGGGGAAGGAGGGGGTGGGGTGATGATGGCTGGTGGGGGCGGGGCGACGAATGGATTGACAGGGGTGGAGTCGACCACCTGGCTTGTCGTTAGGAGAGCAACTGGTAGGGCAGTTAAGTTAGTTGGCACTGGCGGTTAACTGGCTGGATCGGGAAAGGAGGAGGTGAGATGGTGATGGTTTATAGGGGCGGGGCGAAGAATGGGTTGACTGGGTGGAGTCGGGCACCTGACTTGTTAGGGGAGTGATTTGTGGGACAGTCAAGTCGGTTGGCACTGGCGCTGGTGGCGGCATCTGAGGCGGTGCGGTGAAGTCGGGCTTGGCCCAAGCCTGGGCCGAGAGGAGAAAGATTAAAAGCAATCACAACATTCTCTCCGGACTAGTGTTGGGGAGGAGAGTGCCATATTTCCTCTAAAGAACATCCACAGACTTGCGTTGGGGAGGATGTACTCTGAAGAACATCCGCATTACCACAATACAAAACTATACCCAAATGGGTATGGGTTGGGTATATGTGGTCCCATAAATTTCGATAGAGCTCTCCATTTATTACATCGTATCTTCTGGCTCTGAGCTTCAATCTTTAGCGGTATTAAACTGACAAGCAAAGAATTCCCTAACAAAAAACAAGATGGTGACTCAAATTCCTCAAAAGCAAGAAAAATTATCTAGCACAATGACTTCTCTGACGGTCCTCTTTTTTTTCGTTCACTGCGGCAAATATTAAGGGGAGGTGGTGGAGGATTGGAAGATTTGAATAAAATAGAGAAATAGATCACTATCTCCATGCCCAAGAAGTCTCTCAAGTTGCCACAGTCCTCGATCTTCAACTCCTTAGTAAGTTAAATCTTCAATCTCGTAATCTCACAGAACGTTTGCTATAATTATAATCCTCTCTAATAGCTAAGAAACTTATTAAAGCGATTGAAACAAAGGTCATTGTGATAGTTGTTGATACCGATACACTTTTCCTTAGACAGCTCGAATGGGAAGAGCTCTTACGAGAGTTGATTGCCTTCTACCAGTTGATTGTTTCTATTCCCGTTATGCCCCTATTTTAACTGCTTTACCTATTTGCTTATGGATTTGCTTAACGAATACTTCCCTCAGGCTAGTTATTCCTTCCGGATCAAGGCTCCCACCCGAGTGAGAGCAAGGTGTCTCAAGTAAGGCAATTGGATCTAAGTGGGGAAAATATCTCTCGTGTCTGTCCGGTCTTCCGTACTAAATCATGCATTAATCATATACTCACTCGTGCAGACGGGTTCAAGTCTCGGTTCCAGATCAAGAGCAATTGTCGGTTCAAGGAAAATGGAAGGATTAGAATTGATAGTGGAGCAGAAGTATCCGGAGTGGCAGAGAGACCGTGATCTATCGAAGAGCTAGTGGAGGCGAGATATCGCAACAGTAACTCCTCAAAGCGCTGGAGGCGGTCGGAGTAAGACCGAGACGGAGCAGGAGTGGTGGCAGGCGGTGCTGGAGTAGGGAGATCAGCAGCAGCAGTAGTCTCGCCATCATGGCGGAGGAGACCCTGACAACGTCCACAGTCGAGTGATGTGGTGGAGGGACGTGGCCCGAGAATACCATCAAAACGAGGAGACGGAGGGACTCGAAGATCAGCGACGGTGTGCAGGCAGTATGGGAGCCGAGAGATGCTGTAGGAAGCCATATCCCTGAAGTACGGGGGCGAGCCGGCACAAGGAAGGTCTGAGGCAGTTTTACTTCCAGAGTGGCGGCAGGCCATGTCAGTTGAGCTTGAGGCTTTTCAGCAGACTCAGACATGGGATTTGGTGCCTTGTCCCTCAGGTGTGGTGCCTGTTAGCTGCAAGTGGATATTCAAGGTCAAGACACGACCTGACGGATCCATTGAGCGGCACAAGGCTCGTCTCGTTGCTCGTGGCTTCTCCCAGGAGTATGGGATTGACTACGAGGAGACGTTTGCTCCAGTTGCTCGGATGACTACTGTACGCACCCTCTTAGCTGTGGCAGCTGCTCGAGGGTGGCCTCTCCATCAGATGGATGTCACCAATGCGTTCCTCCACGGTGATCTCTCCGAGGAAGTCTACATGGCTCCTCCTCCGGGCGTTTCAGTTCCTCCAGGGCACGTGTGTCGTTTGCGCCGAGCCATCTATGGGCTCAAGCAGGCCCCTCGTGCCTGGTTTGAGCGATTTCGCAGTGCAGTCCTGGCCGCCGGGTTTGTTGAGCGTCACTCCGACTATGCCTTGTTCACTCGCTCCTCCAGTCAGGATATTGCAGTTCTCCTCTATGTGGATGATATGATCATCACTGGGGATGACAGTGCCACCATCGCATCTCTCCAGCGGCACCTCCAGAGTCAGTTTGAGATGAAAGATCTGGGCTCTCTTCGCTACTTTTTGGGCCTTGAGATTGCCCGATCAGCTCGTGATCTGTTGGTCTCCCAGCAGAAGTACATCTCCGACATCCTTGCTGATGCTGCTCTTACTGACACTCGCACTGCTGATACACCCATGGAGCTCAATTTGAAGCTTCTAGCTACAGATGGTGAGCCGCTCCAGGATGTCTCCCGCTACCAGAGGCTGGTTGGGATGCTCGTCTATCTCACTATGACCCGGCCAGACATTGCCCATGCTGTTGGCGTTGTCAGTCAGTTTGTTCAGGCTCCACGGTCAGTTCACTATGCAGCTGTTCTTCGGATTATCCGCTACCTCCGGGGCACCATCACCCGTTCATTACTGTTTCCCTCCACCTCTCCGTTGGTGCTGCGTGCCTACTCCGATGCAGATTGGGCAGGAGATGCAGCCACTCGCCGCTCTACTACAGGATACTGTGTGTTTCTGGGTGATTCACTGATTTCGTGGCGCAGCAAGAAGCAGGAGTCTGTTGCTCGCTCCAGCACCGAAGCCGAATACAGGGCTATGGCTTCCACCACCGTCGAGATTGTCTGGCTTCGCCGCCTTCTGCTCGACTTGGGAGTTGTGATATCCGGGCCCACCCCTCTCTTCTGTGACAACCGGAGTGCTATTCAGATTGCTAGCAACCCGGTCTTCCATGAGCGAACAAAACATATTGAAGTTGATTGTCATTATGTTCGCCAGGAGTTTCTCGACCACACCATCTCCCTGCCATACATTTCATCATCGGAGCAGACTGCTGATTTTCTGACGAAGCCCCTTACGACTGCTCGATTCCGGCATTTTATTGGCAAACTCTCGGTTCATGATCCACCGTGAGTTTGAAAGGGAGTGTTAATGTATATAGATGGGTCGGTTTTACATGTACAGTCGGGTCGGGTTGTATGGTCATACATGTACATATATATGGGCTTGAGTCCCTCAATAGAGAGTATTGCTTCCTCTCCAAACCCTAGCCGTCATCTCTTAACAGTGAACAAGAGCATAAACAGTAGTTAATCCAGAGGATATGGTCCGACCAGAATCTGATTCGTTGCCACCCCTGGATACAGTGGGAGAATTTGCATGAACATTGAAGATAAACAGGACATCGATGTTGGATTAATTATACCATGTGTAACGAGCACCAGCCGAGGTATGTTATGTAATATAAACACATCTTATCAGCAAGCAAGACACAATATCACACGAATTGCAGACATTCTCTAAAGCTCCAATCTGGCTTTAGAGAGAAAGTAATTATGCATGTTTGGATTTGATTTTACGTCAATCAGAATTCAGCAGAAGCTGAAGCTGCTCTCAGGCACTTCTGAGGGAATCTGATTTTTGAACTTTTATACACAAAACTAAATCTAGCTTCTGTGGGATCAGCTTTTGGCACTGCATCCAAACAAGCTTTTGTAGGAATTTGAAACCCGCAGAATTAGAAATCAATAGTTGTGGACTAAAGATCAAATCCAAACTGGTATGAAGATGTCGGGATGGCTGAGACGATGGTCGGTGCATCCAGAGACTATATGGATCAAAGGAGACTGACGGCTACGGAATCAAAGAGGCAAAGGCCAAAGAATACTTTAACCTTCCCTTTCTGCTTATTTCTTCTTGGATGTTGATGAAGAAAATACATGCAGAGAGATACACACCCAAATAAAACAACAAGATTTAGGCTGAGCTTAAGAAGTTAAAAATACGCATATGTTGTTCATGTGTTGGCTTACACTCCGATAGGAAGGATGAAGGGTTAGGCGTATAGCGTTGTCCCAGTGCATTTCGTCTTCCAGAGGGTGAAATGTAGGGGTGGCAATGGGTCGTGTCTAGTTTCGGGTCGTGTCCAAAACCCCTAGACCCGCACCCGACTCGTTTAACTAATTGTGTCTAGACCCTAAACCCTTACCCGACCCGCTTATAAACGGGTAGAACCGATAAGACCCGTTTACCACACGGATCTATTCAGTTGACCCGACCCGACCCGACCCGACCTGACCCGATAAGACTCGCTAGTACTACATACTACAGTATTATCCTATATACTATAGAATCGGATTGCGGGTAGACCCGACCCGACCCAACCCGTTGAATTTTAAACGGGTCTTCTCAGGTCTACTTTGTCTAGACCCTAAACTATGACATTAAACAGGTTAGTCGTGTCGACCCGTTTATGACCCGAACCCATTTAACCAAACCGAGACTTGCTAATTTCGTGTCGGGTCTACCATGTCGGGTCCAAAATTACCAACCCTAGTGAAATTATTCATATTATTGGTGAAACAAAAAGATGACCTTGTTGTGTTCTCCCGCACATAATAGAGAAAGTAGTCACCAACCCCATAGCCAATGGCATAAAAAAAAAAGAATATGAAAGGAAAGAGCAAGGTAAGTTGATATAAACGGGCTTAAGTAGGAGACAACCATGCAAAGAAAATTTTAATTTTGTTTCGCTATGGGAGCCCCCTCACGAAACATCACATTTTCTACGCGCGCGGTGGGGGGGGGGGCATGAATTTTGGTGGCCATATTTTATTAAGACCCAGCGGAAAACCAAGATATTTCGAAAAAAATTTACGAAATTTCTCAAGATTTCATTTCTTGGTGAAGACACAGAGGAAGAGGTTGACACATTGCAGATGCGAAGCTGGACTTAATGAGGATGCATCCTTAGCAGAGTAGTGGATCCGGTGAACATGCCGTAGAAGGCCATGATGGTGTCTATCTCCACAGCAAGTCCGGTGCCAATGAGGATGACACCGAGGTTAAGGTCTGCAGCAAGGGCATAGGTGACTATCCAAGTCTTATACTATCAAGATGGGTCCGACTACAAGGACGATTGACATGAATTTTCCGACTGCTATCAACCTAGAATTAACACTCAAAGATTGGTGTTGAAAACCTAACCAAGAGAACTTGGTAAGAGAAAGGTATGCAAAGAAACATACAAGGTCGTTCGGCGGGTCGAGGGGCCTACCTAATTGGTTATGGGTTTAACCTCATGGAACCAAGAGTGTTGTTCAACAAAGAGAGTTGGCTAAAATATGATTCCCGTAACAACATGCAGTATGTGGGATTGTACCTCGTTTGGATAAAGTGTGTGCGTATGACACTTCGGCGTCCCGTTCTCTTCCAATTGCAGGAAAAATTGGTTGACCGATGCAATCATGTCCTCTTCTGGAGGCAGTGGCAGTTTGCCAGATAAAACTTGTGCTACCCACTTGGCCTGTAACTCCATCATTACAAAAAGGATAGCCTGGCAATAAAATGGTAAATTTAATCATTAATGGTAAAAATGATCATATCTTACTATCAAAAGGTTAAAAAAAAAGGCTGTGATGTATAAATCAACCTTATTAGGTAATCCCACAAAAGAGAGCCATGGGGCTAGATGGGGAGGAAAAACATGCTGATATAGAGGTCCAACACGGTTGTCGTCAATGCTTACAATTCCATTCGTTTCTAGAAAAGGAAAATGGTATTTATATCTGTAATTAAACATCAAGACCAAAAGAAATCAACACAGGACAGAGGAGAGCAGCATACTAATTAAAGAAAAACAAATTATATCACCTAGTTCAACTGAATAAGTTAGTTCAAATTTCGTTAAGTTTCAGGTTGTCCAAAAAAAATGTAAAGAATTGAGGAGGTACAAAATTGGTAGTTGCTTACCCTGTGCAATGGAAGATTATATCTGCAAGGAGTGACGAACCATCATGGAAGCTCACTTTACCATCTTCATGAACACACTGTATCTGGTTGGAAAACATCAAGATCATAGTTTATATAGTCTTCTATGTCAAATCTGCAAAGCATATCCAAACTAAACTGAAGACCATTATACCATACAGTGCTGCCAAATATTATCGTGTCCATCAAGCTTCCCAACCTCATCTTCCGTGGATCTTGATGCTAGGTGTACTTCTTTGGCCACCGTTGAGATTTCTCTTGATATATCAATTGCACTAGCTCCCATTCCAATTATCACCACAACCTGCATATTGAAAATTAGAATATTCTGTTTTGAGTTATGATAAAGCAGATTGAAAAAAGATAAGCACGAAAATAAACACAAGCAACAAGGAATTGTTCCATCAATTGGGGTTCTGGTGTCCAGAATCCTTCCGAAAAGAAAGTGACTTCAAATTATTTCTCGCTACGTTCATCCCAGTCCTCTTTTATCTCTGGATTCTCTTTTCTGGCCCTTCAAACTGATTAGTATTCAAGACCTCACTAAAATCATCTTCAGTCTGTGATGCAAATGGAAATGTGATTTGATACTGTCATACACTCAAATATAGATAACGAAGGGGAAAAAATAAAGGAAATTTGAACTTGGTGGAAGATAGGCTAAAACGCCCATATAATCCACTCAATTGGATTGCTTACAAGTAAAGGTTCCCATGGGTATTTATACGCACATGGGAACTTTCTACATTCTTCTTAGCATACAAAGGGCCACATAGGGAGACCAAAAGTCATAAGTAATTACAAAAAAAGAAAAAATAAGAGAATTAAATGGTACATAACCAAAAGTCATATTGGGAATTCTAAGTGACTCATTCACTGAGAGGGATTTCTCAAAAAAAAAACTCAAACCTTGGCGACTATAGAAATGATGTCACAAATTTAAAATGTGTCAAGGAATAAGGAAGTGTTGAAGACTGTTAGGAGATGACGGCTAGGGCTTGGAGAGAATGGAATCACTCTTCATTAGGGGACAAAGCCCAATATATAAGTACAGTATTACATAATGAACCCAACCCAACTGTACATAAAATCTGACCCATCTATATACATTAACACTCCCCCTCAAGCTCATGGTGGATCATATACCGAGAGTTTGCTGATAAAATACCTGAAGCAAGCAATTGTCAGGGGCTTCATGAGGAAGTCAGCGGTCTGCTCCATCGAATGAATGAATGGCAAGGAGATGGTGTGGACGAGAAACTCCTGGCGAACATAGTGGCAGTCAACCTCGATATGTTTCGTGCGTTCATGACAGACCGGATTACTAGCAATTTGAATAGCACTCCGGTTGTCACATAAGAGATGAGTGGGCTCAGAGATCACTACTCCCAGGACTAGAAGGAGATGGCGAAGCCAGACAATCTCTGTAGTGGTGGAAGTCATAACCCTGTATTCGGCTTTGGTGCTGGAGCAAGCAACTGACTCCTGTTTCTTACTACACCAAGAAATGAGGAAGTCACCAAGAAACATACAGTAGCCGGTGGTAGAACGGCAAGTAGCAACATCTCCTGCCCAGTCTAAGTCGGAGTAGGCACGCAACAACAGCTGAGAGGTGGAATGGAGAAGCAACGAACGGGTGATGGTTCCCCGTAGATAGCGGATGATCCGAATGACCGTTGCGTAGTGAACAGAGCTAGGAGCCTGAACAAACTGACTGACAATGCCAACAACATGGGCAATATCTGGCCTAATCATAGTGAGATAGACTAGCATCCCATCTAGCCTTTGGTATCTGGAGACGTCCTGGAGAGGCTCACCATCTATAGAGAAGCTTCAAGCTGAGCTTCATGGGTGTCTCAGCAGTGCGAGAGTCAGTGATAGCAGCATCGACAAGGATGTTGGAAATGTACTTCTATTGGAAGATCAACAATCCACGAGCTGACGGGGCAATCTCAAGGCCAAGGAAGTAGCGAAGAGAGCCCAGATCCTTCATTTCGAACTGACTCTGAAGGTGACGCTGAAGGGACGCTATGGTGGCACTGTCTTTCCCAGTGATGATCATATCATCCACATACAGAAGCAGAACAGCAAGACTCTGACTGGAAGAGCAGGTAAACAGGGCATAATCAGAGTGTCGCTTTACAAATCCAGCGGCTAGAACTGCATTGTGTAATCGCTCAAACCACACGTGGGACCTGCTTGAGCACATAGATTGCTCGGCACAGACGATAGACGTGCCCCGAAGGAGCAGAAATGCCCGGTAAAGGAGTCATGTACACCTCCTCTAAGAGGTCACCATGTAGGAAGCCATAAGTCACGTCTATCATATGGAGAGACCACCCTCGAGCAGTTGCCACAGCTAAGAGGGTGCGAACGGTGGTCATCCGAGCAACTGGAACAAAAGTCTCCTCGTAGTCAATCCCATAATCCTAGGATAAGTCACGAGCAACAAGACGAGCCTTGTGACACTCAAAAGAACCATCAGGTCGAGCCTTGACCTTGAAGATCCATTTGCAGCTGACAGGTACCACGCCTGAAGGATAAGGAACCAGATCCCAAGTCTGAGTCCGCTGAAAGGCCTCAAGCTTCGCTGTTATGGCATGTTGCCACTTTGGGTGCAAAACTACCTTACGGTACGACTGGAGCTCCCAGTGGGTGTGGAGAGCAATAAGAAAGACCTGGTATGACGGAGAGTAGGAGGCAACATCAGAATATCCAGAGGTGTCAGGAGAGACAGAGGTAAAAGCAGAGTAGCCAAACCTGTCAAGAGAGTAGTCATATGTCAGGAGGGTGATGTTCGCGCGCAGGGTAGCGCCGAACAGGACCAGGATCCGCGACCGGAAAGGAAGGAGCAACTGCATGCGAAGGAATACCAGTGGAGACAGTCTCGGTAGGAGAAACTATGGAGCGACATGTGTAACAAGAGGTGGTGGGTGAGGTGAGGGAGATGGAGGAGGTGGTGGTGGTTGAGGTGAGGGAGATAGGGGAGGTGGGGGTGGTGGAGGCAATGAAGGAGGTGGTGGAGTAGGCAAAGGAGAAAGTAATGGGAGGGAAAGAAGCAGTGGTGGTGGAGAACGAGATTCAAGCGGTGGTGAAAGAACCTGCGATTCAGTGGAGAAGAACATGACATCTTCAACAAAAGAGACATGGCGAGAGACACGAATCCAGCGAGTCAAGGGATCATAGCATCAATAACATTTGTGCTCCCGACTGAGGTCCAAGTGAACACACTTGACAGACTTGGCAGAAAGTTTGTTATGCTCATGAGGAGGTAAGAGGACGAAACACGTACACCCAAAGATATGAAGAAGAGAGTAGTTGGGTGGACTGGACTAGAGACGCTTGTGATGTTAATGAGTGACAGCAGAGGACGGAGTGATGTTAATGAGGTGAACAGCAATCATAACAGCTTCAGCCTAGTAAGAGTGAGGAACCGAAGCAGAGAGAAACAAAGCTTGTGCTGTCTCGAGGACATGACGATGCTTGCGTTCGGCGACTCCGTTTTGCTCATGGATGTGGGGACAGGATTACTGGTGAATAGTGATGTGAGATTGAAGGATCTCATGCATCTCAGATGAGAGATATTCCTTGGTACAGTCAGACCGAATGATCTTGATGCGCTGATCGAATTGGGTATGAAGTATAGTGGTCAATATCTGATAAATATGTGGGATCTCAGACCGGTAACGCATAAGATAAACCCAAGTGCATCTCGAGTAGTCGTCTATAAAGCTAACATAGTACATAAAGCCGAGAGAGAAGTAATAGAGCAGGACCCCAAATATCAGAATGCACTAACTCAAAAAAGACGACAGATCGGAAAACACTAGAAAAAAATGGAAGAGCTAGATGCTTTGCCAATTTGCAATCTGTACATACAAAGAGGGGGGAGGACATACGACCTAAAATGCCCGAACGGAATGCGCTTTTAAGTCGATTACTAGACAAATGACCTAACCTTCTGTGCCACGAGTGCTTCAGAGGTAACTGACACGGCGGACGCAACAGACGAAGGAGAAACATGGAGATGGTTCAACTGGTAAAGTCCTTCTGCTCTACGGCCCAGCCCAATCCTCTGACCCATCTGTGAATCCTGCACACAAGCAAAAGAGGTGAAGGTAACAATCAACCCAAAATCGCAAAGAGAACTAACAAAAATCAGGTTAATGTTTAGGAGAGGGGCATGATGGACAAAGGGTAGGACTAGGCGACCAGTGGGATATGAAGTAGTAGTGATGGATCCACAAATCGGAATAAGTACGAGAGTCTCATCCGCAATGCGAATCTCTAGGTGGGTGGGAGCAGGAGTACAGTCGGTGAGAATAGTAGAGTCAAAGGTGAGGTGACAGGAGGCACCAGAATCGAAAATACATGGGGTAGTAGTACTAGAGGTAGCAGACAAGCCGTGAGCAGGCGAAGAGAAATGGCGAAGGAACTCCTCGAGGCGTTGAAGACGATCCGGCTCAGGCGAAGGCGGTGCAATGGTAACGACGGGAGATGCCGGAGTCACTGTAATAGTAGCAGCTGCAGTACCACCAAACTGGCGGAAAGGGGGTTGGCCCCACCCACGGTCCCGTCCCCTTCGACCTTCGTGTCGGTCGTCACGAGTAACAGGAATCCAGCGTGAGTTCGCTTGTCAGGTCCCCAACGGGGGTTGTGAGGAGAACGTGTGGGACATTTACACTTTATGTGATCGGGCTCCTTGCAGTAGTGATAGAAAATAGGTCTGTCAATGGAGCTGACGGCCAGGGAGTTGTCTGGTTCTGGAACGAGTGAAGGAGGACGAGTATCTCGAGTCTGAAGGCGAGTCTTCTCATCGACCAAGGCTAGCAAGGCATCCTCTAGTTGAGGTAGTGGCTCACGGTGAAAGAGCTGAGCAGCAATGAGAGCAAATTCCGACCGAAGCGTGACCAAGAACTGGTGGAGGTGGCCCTCGTCGAGATCATAGTTGTCAAGGAGTCAAGACGAGGTTAGGCGCCCGGAGGGAGCCTAGGCGTGGCCTTACGTGCATAGGCATCCTCCAGACACAGGTATATATGTATAGTATATATTTGCATGTATATATGTAATAGGCAACCATATACTAGGGGTGTGCATCAGTTCAAAACCGACCTATTTAGGCAAAACCCAAACCGATCCAACCATGGTCAGTTTTGAGGATTTTCAATGCGATCCAAACCGAACTAAGATTAGAGTCCAATCCAATTAAAGTCGGTTTGGATTAGATTGGATGGTCGGTTTAGGCTTTGGGACCATGTTCTTATTGGGCTCTCCCCCCTTCTATTAAGACCTAGTTCAAACTTAAAAAATAATAATTGTTATCAAATCATTAGGCCTAAATAAGATTTTTAACTGATTTTGAGTCATCCTATTGTATTGCAATAGTTGTTGGTAGCTCGGGTATATGAGGACATATGGTATATTTAATGAAATATTATATGTATATACATATGTCAATTTGGTTCGGTTTAGGTCGGTTTTGAATTTACAAATCCGTCAACCGATCCAATCATGTTGGTTTTTTAAAAACCCAATCCGATCCGATCCATTGAGTGTGTCGAAACCGATCAAAATTGATCGGTTTGGTTTGGATCCTGCACACCCCTAAATATAACACCTTACTAACATGAAATTGAGTATATTCTAGTCAAATACATGCAACACAATGACACATACACAATATAAACAAGTAAACAACAAAAGGAACAAACGAATACAAACACTTGCTAACATAAAATTAAGCATATTCTAATCAAATGCATGCAACACAATGAACACATAGTATAAACAAGTATACAATAACAAAATGAACAAAGAAGATGGGGGCGAGTTGGGTTTTACTTTAAAAAAAAATCAAAAATCAATGCCTAAAACTAGGTATGCGCCTAGGCGAGCCTAGGCCGCCGCTTAGTGATCTTTTCCTAGGCGCAATGGGGTCTAGCTGTCTCCGGATGGCTAGGCGGCAACTAGGCGCGCGCCTTGACAACACTAGTTGAGATAGCACTGAAAGTCCCCGGAGCGCGGGCAAGCACACCGCTCGGGGATCATAGAGTCCAGCTCGTGCCAGTAGGCACTCATCAAGCTGAAGAAGTCATGAATCGTACGCTTCCCCTGACGAGCAGACTGGGAGTCGCAAATCAGCTGCTGCCGGCGAGCACCACCGTGCAAGAGGAACCGGTTCGAAGATACTTCCACATCGTGCACGCCATAAGGAGGTGACCAATGGTTGCAAGGAGTGGACAAGCAACATAATCCAAGAGATAGGCCCGGATAGCCTAGTCATGGCGACGCCAAGTAAGGGCGGCTGTGGCAGCAGCAGCAACAGACGACGCACTGCTAGCAGCGGCGCTACTGGTGACCGTGGAGGAGTTAGAGGAGGCATCAAGAGTTGGGTCCTCACAGGTGATGTGACCACAAAGATCACAACTGGAGAAGGCGGCCTCAACGGTGAGTGATCAGTCTGGCAAGTCGTTGGCCAAGGTCAACTGAAAAGGAACCGCCTTCAGTGGTGGGGAGGTCGTGACGACGGAATGCACGGTAGCAGACGGAATGGATAAGGATCAAGCGATAGTAGGGAGATGGGGTATGATGGTCAGGATCGAGGGGGTCGGGAAGGGAGGGGGGTATAGGGGTGGTGAGGGGTATGATGGTCGGGATCGAGGGGGTCGGGAAGGGAGGGGGTATAGGGGAGGTGAGGGGGGTATCGAGATGGGGGTGGGGTCAGGAGGAGGGGGTATCGGATGGGGGGTTGTCGGGGTCGGGAGGAGGGGGGTATCGACTGGGGGTGATCGGGACCGAGATTGGGATCGAGAGGAGGGTATCGGGGTGGAGTCGAAAGGAGGGGGTGGGGTCGGGATATGGGTGGAGAAGGAAGGGGGTGGGGTGCTGGATGGGCTGAGGTCGGGGGATCGAAGAGGGAACCCGAAGAGGGTGTTAATGTATATATAGATGGGTCGGGTTTACTGTACAGTCGGGTCGGATTGTATAGTAATACATGTACATATATTGGGCTTGAGTCCCTTAATGGAATGCATTCTATTCCTCTCCAAACCCTAGCCGTCATCTCCTAACATGGTATCAGAGCTCTAGGGTTCTCCTGTGCGACGGCGACGACGACGGTCTCCCCTTCCGGCGAGCTCCTCCCCTCCGGTGTCCTCCTCACCCGCCGGCAGCCCCCCCGCCCCTCCTCCTTACCCGCCGGCAGCCCCCCCGCCCCTTCTCCGCACCCGCCGGCAGCCTCCCGCCCCTCCTCCTCACCCGCCGGCAATCCCCCGCCCTTCCTCCTCAGCCGCCGGCAGCCCCACCCCCCCCCCCCCCGAACCCCCTACAGCCCCCCCCCCCCCGACCCCCCCGGACCCCCTACAGGCCCCCCCGACCCACCCCGGACCCCCTACAGGCCCCCCCCCCCCCGACACCCCCCAACACCCTCCGACCCCCTCCCGACCCCTCTACAGCCCCCGCCCCCCTCCTCCGCCCACCTACTGCCCCCGACCACCCTATACACCCACCGTCCCCCCCCTCCTCCGCCCTACAGAACCCCGTCGGACCCCTCTTCCTCCACCCGACAGTCGCCCGGCCCCCCCTTTTCGCCGCCCGACAGCCCCCGGCCCCCCTTCCGCCGCCCGACAGCCCCCCCGCCCCCCCCCCCCCCCTCCTCCACCCCCCGACCCTCCTTCCGCCGCCCGACAGCCCCCGGCCCCCCCTCCTCCACCCCCCGAACCCCTTTTCTCCACCCGACCAACCCCCCGCCCCCCCTCCTCCACCCGACCGCCCCCCCCCCCCCTCCACCCTCCCCTGCACTCCGCCCCCTCCTGCACCCCCTGAAGCCCCACCGCCCTCCCTTCTCCTCTGTACCGAACTGCCCGTCTCCTCTGTACGGACTTCTTCAGATCTTTCTTGTGCCGGTTCGCCCCCGTACTTCAGGGGTATGGCTTCCTACAGCATCTCTCGGCTCCCATACTGCCTGCACACCGTCGTTGATCGTCGGGTCCCTCCGTCTCCTCGTTTTGATGGTATTCTCGGGCCACGTCCCTCCACCACGTCAGTCGCCTGTGGACGTCGTCAGGGTCTCCTCCGCCATGATGGCGAGACTGCTGCTACTGTTGATCTCCCTACTCCAGCACCGCCTGCCACCACTCCTGCTCCGTCTTGGTCTTACTCCGACCGCCTCCAGCACTTTGAGGAGTTACTGTTGCGGTACCTCGCCTCCACCAGCTACAGTCCCTCTGCCACTCCGGGTACTTCTGCTCAGTCTCGGTCTTACTCCGACCGCCTCCAGCGCTTTGAGGAGCTACTGTTTCGATACCTCGCCTCCACCAGCTCTTCGACAGCTCACAGTCTCTCTGCCACTCCGGGTACTACTGCTCCATGGATCTTCGACTCGGGTGCCTCCTGCCACCTTACCTCCGATCCTTCTGTCCTCACGGAATGTAGCCCTGCTCCTACCCACATGGGAATCCACACTGCTGACGGGACTCGTCTACCTATTTCGCAGTGTGGATCCATCACCCCTGCCTCCGATCCCACTGGTCGCCTAACCTTACCTCGTGTTCACCTTGCTCCCCGCTTAAACATTAACTTAATATCTGTTAGTTCTCTTTGTGACTCGGGCCTGATCGTTACATTTACTTCTTCTTCTTGTTCTGTGCAGGATCCGCGGACGGGTCAGAGAGTTGGGCTGGGTCGTCGAGCAGGGGGACTATATCAGTTGGATCATCTTCAGGTTCCCACTTCCACTCCGTCGGCTCTGTCTGTTACCTCTGATGCCGATTTGTGGCACAGAAGGTTAGGTCACATATCCAGTGATCGACTCCAAAGCGTTTTTCGCTCTGGCGCTTTGGGTCGGGTGTCCTTCTCCCCTCTCTCTGTCTGTACTGGGTGTCGATTAGCAAAGCACATTGCTCTTCCTTTTTCTACTAGTGTTTCCCGTTCCAGCGCCCCTTTTGATCTCGTGCACTCTGACGTATGGGGTCCTGCTCCAGTTGCCTCTTTTACTGGTTTTTTGTATTATGTGAGCTTCATAGATGATTACTCCCGCTGCACCTGGGTCTATCTCATGCGTCGCCGCTCCGAGATTCCTCATATTTACAGGACCTTCACTACTATGCTTCACACCCAGTTTGGTCGGCGCATTAAGACTTTTCGGTCTGATTGTGCCCAGGAGTATCTCTCCTCTGAGATGCGTGAGATCCTTCAGACTCACGGCACTCTTCACCAACAGTCGTGTCCTCACACCCATGAACAAAACGGAGTCGCCGAGCGCAAACATCGTCATGTCCTCGAGACAGCACGAGCTCTCCTTCTGTCTGCTTCTGTTCCACACTCCTACTGGGCTGAAGCTGTCCTGACCGCTGTTCACCTTATCAACATCACTCCGTCCTCATCCCTCTCTGGTGTTTCCCCGTACGAGCAGCTTTACTCCACATCTCCTGACTACTCTCTTCTTCGTACCTTTGGGTGCACGTGTTTCGTCCTCCTCCCTCCCCATGAGCGCACCAAACTCTCTGCTAGGTCTGTTAGGTGTGTTCACTTAGGACTCAGTCGGGAGCACAAGGGCTATCGGTGCTACGATCCCTTGGCTCGCCGGATCCGTGTCTCTCGCCACGTCTCCTTTGTAGAGGATGTCCCGTACTTTTCCACTGAGTGCAGGGATCTTCCCTCACCACTTACGTCATCTTCTACGTCGTCACCCCCTCTCCACATCCCCTTCCTACCTTCGTATCCTGCTCCTACGCCTGCCTCTCCAGTTGAGTCTCCTCCACCACCTCCACCTCTCTCGTCTCCACCACCTCCCCCGCCACCTCCCTCTCCACCATCACCACCGCCACCACCTCCTTCGTCTTCCTCGACACCTCCACCACCACCTGTTACTCGTGTCTATGTTCGTCGGTCTGCAGCTCCTCCTCCAGAGTCGGTTCTCACTGGTACTCCCTCGCCTGACGCTGCTGCCCCCTCCTCCTCGGTCGTGGATCCTGCTCCTGTTCGGCGCTACCCAGCGCGCGAACATCACCCTCCTGACAGATATGACTACTCTCCTGACAGGTTTGGCTACTCTGCCTTTCCCTCTGACTCTCCTGACTCCTCTGGCTACTCTGCCAGTGCCTCCTATTCGCCATCTTTTCAGGCTTTTCTTACTGCTATCCACACCCACCGGGAGCCCCAGTCGTACCGTGAGGCAGCTTTACACCCAGAGTGGCGGCAGGCCATGTCAGTTGAGCTTGAGGCTTTTCAGCGGACCCAGACATGGGATTTGGTGCCTTGTCCCTCAGGTGTGGTGCTTGTTAGCTGCAAGTAGATATTCAAGGTCAAGACTCGACCTGACGGATCCATTGAGCGGCACAAGGCTCGCCTCGTTGCTCGTGGCTTCTCCCAGGAGTATGGGATTGACTACGAGGAGACGTTTGCTCCAGTTGCTCGGATGACTACTGTGCGCACCCTCTTAGCTGTGGCAGCTGCTCGAGGGTGGCCTCTCCATCAGATGGATGTCACCAATGCGTTTCTCCACGGTGATCTCTCCGAGGAAGTCTACATGGCTCCTCCTCCGGGCACTTCAGTTCCTCCAGGGCACGTGTGTCGGTTGCGCCGAGCTATCTATGGGCTCAAGCAGGCCCCTCGTGCCTGGTTTGAGCGATTTCGCAGTGCAGTTCTGGCCGCCGGGTTTGTTGAGCGTCACTCCGACTATGCCTTGTTCACTCGCTCCTCCAGTCAGGGCATTGCAGTTCTTCTCCTCTATGTGGATGATATGATCATCACTGGGGATGACAGTGCCACCATCGCCTCTCTCCAGCGGCACCTCCAGAGTCAGTTTGAGATGAAAGATTTGGGCTCTCTTCGCTACTTTTTGGGCCTTGAGATTGCCCGGTCAGCTCGTGGTCTGTTGGTCTCCCAGCAGAAGTACATCTCCGACATCCTTGCTGATGCTGCTCTTACTGACACACGCACTGCTGATACACCCATGGAGCTCAATTTGAAGCTTCTCGCTACAGATGGTGAGCCGCTCCAGGATGTCTCCCGCTACCAGAGGCTGGTTGGGATGCTCGTCTATCTCACCACGACCCGGCCAGACATTGCCCATGCTGTTGGCATTGTCAGTCAGTTTGTTCAGGCTCCACGGTCAGTACACTATGCAGCTGTTCTTCGGATTCTCCGCTACCTCCAGGGCACCATCACCCGTTCACTCCTGTTTCCCTCCACCTCTCCGTTGGTACTGCGTGCCTACTCCGATGCAGATTGGGCAGGAGATGCAGCCACTCGTCGCTCTACTACAGGATACTGTGTGTTTCTGGGTGATTCACTGATTTCGTGGCGCAGCAAGAAGCAGGAGTCTGTTGCTTGCTCCAGTACCGAAGCTGAATACAGGGCTATGGCTTCCACCACCGCCGAGGTTGTCTGGCTTCGCCGCCTTCTGCTCGACTTGGGAGTGGTGATATCCGGGCCCACCCCTCTCTTCTGTGACAACCGGAGTGCTATTCAGATTGCTAGCAACCCGGTCTTCCATGAGCGAACAAAACATATTGACGTTGATTGTCATTATGTTCGCCAGGCGTTTCTCGACCACACCATCTCCCTGCCTTTCATTTCCTCATCGGAGCAGACTGCTGATTTTCTGACGAAGCCCCTGACGATTGCTCGCTTCCGGCATTTTCTAGGCAAACTCTCGGTTCATGATCCACCGTGAGTTTGAGGGGGAGTGTTAATGTGTATATAGATGGGTCGGGTTTACTGTACAGTCGGGTCGGATTGTATAGTAATACATGTACATATATTGGGCTTGAGTCCCTTAATGGAATGCATTCTATTCCTCTCCAAACCCTAGCCGTCATCTCCTAACAGAGGGGATCGGAGGAGGTGCTGGTACCGGTGAGGATGATCGGATGAGAGGGGGGAGCAGCAGTCGTCGTCATGTCACAGCGAGAGAAACTCTAGAACTCTGATACCATTTTAGGAGATGACAGCTAGAGTTTGGAGAGAATGGAATCACTCTTCATTAGGGCACAAAGCTCAATATATAAGTATAGTATTACATAATGAACCCGATCCAACTGTACATAAAACGAGACCCATCTATATACATTAACAAAGTCATCTACCAATATTAGCACAAGATTGTAAAGAATATTCTATTTTCTCAAGATAAAGAAAATTCGGTTCAAACAATATATCTCAAGCACTAGCTATAAGACTTTGATAAATTCTGTTTTTATGTAATAAATAATGGCATCAATATTTCTTCGGAATTATCTTCTTTTGCAGATTTTTCATGCTCTTGGACCCTTTATAACAGCATAGTCAAGTTTAAATACCTGGGAAATTGGGTGGATATCATCCCGATCTTCGATACAAATTACAATCGTGAGATACAGGATTTTCTTTCAATAGCAATCCATCTAAGCATAGTTACTTTTCATAATCTTATTATTTATATTGACTACATGATATTTTAGATGAATGATTTTGTCTTTCTGGAGTTCTTCACTTCTAAATAGAACACGGATGGGAGCCCCATCAAAAAGATGCAAAAGGGATTCGAGCCAGTGCGTGGAGCAAGGAATAGAACGGAAGATACATAATAAGGTTGACCACAAGATTTGCTATAATGTCTTCCAAGATACTTGTATGAACTTCCGCTGAAATTCTAAAACATAATATAGTTGACCATAAGAATGATATTGTTAATAACATAAAAGAGCAATGCATGGAAATTAAAAATACCTGGTTCTGAAATGGTTCTTGAATGCGATAGTTGTGACTGTGAATTTCCTTTCCAGGCCACCTATCAATGCCTGTAACAAGTGTTAGTCCGAGTTTCAGCACCCTAAATAATAGCAATCTCGGTGTTGCAAAGCTTTACAGAAAGACTGAAATTGCCAACAGACACACATGTAAAACCCAATAACCAATGACAAGAATAACAATATGAAACATAAATTACATATCTGGGAACTGTATTTGGTTATAATGTCTCCTGACATACATTAGTGGAGCAAAAGGCACATAACATTTTTAGAGATTATTAAGAAAAGCAAATGTTTCTCACTTTCTCCAAAATTAAAATTTAAAGAGGATGAAGCATGTGGAACTAACACCTAAGTGTTTGGAGAATTCTTTGAATGACATGGCTACTATATAGGATTATGAAGAAGTAACTAGAAGGATGGATCACAATAGTTGGGTAGTTCTATCATATCATCACATCTAAATCGATGTTATCATACAGGACTGGATATATGCATATGTGATTTGGAGAGGGTCTAGTGCATATGAGCCAGGGAAAATGTGCAGTTGAATAGGGTATCGTGCGACTGCATATGTGGTCGCCAAAGGTTGTGTGCCGCACAACACTCTGTGTGACCGCACAATGCCCACAATTAAGAATATTTTATACATTTCTTATCCTTTCCCTTCTACCCTAAAGTACAAAGGCCCATATCCCACCCTCTTCATCTGACAACTCATCTACACCTCTTCTAACTCTCTCCAAGTTCCCAAGCTCTCTCCATGGTTTTTGCGAGCTCCTATGGCTATGGCTCTATTCTTAAAATCGTATGGTCTATGGATCCAGTTTGGAAATATGGCCATTATAGGAGTTTGTACTGAGAAAATATTATAGTGTGTTCTTGGTGTGGCCTTGTCACCACCGGTGGCATTGTTCGACACAAAGAACATTAGGCACATGATCCGGACGCTAATATAAGAGCATGCCATGTGGTTTGTTAGATACCCTCACGTCCCAAAACCCGGGTTGTAAGGGGAGGTCCACAACGGGTATATTAAGCGGGCGATGGGTGCCTCCCTTACCGATGTGGGACTATCCGTTAACACTCCCCCTCACGCGGAGCACGTGTGGCAAGGATCCTCCCACGCGGAGCACGCATGGCAAGGCACGATCGGTGGGGAGCACCCGAAGCAGGAGCAGGAGACGGGCTAGATCTGATACCATGTTAGATACTCTCACGCCCCAAAGCCCAGGTTGTAAGGGGAGGTCCACAGCGGGTATATTAAGCGGGTGATGGGTGCCTCCCTTACCGATGTGGGACTATCCGTTAACATGGTTACTAATGAAGTCTGAAAGAAAATATGCAGTCCATGGAGCCGACTACCAGAAATAAGTATTAACGGTGTCTCCACAGTACAACGGTACAACCAGCTCTACCACCTACATGGAGGACAAGGAGCCATGTGGGAGGATTTGGATATCGATACTGATGAGATGGAGAACGAACCCTCCAGCTCAAGTTTATCACTCATAAGTATGGTCGCCAAGAAGACACTAAATTTGAAGACAAATAACTACTTCAATAAACCATCATTTTAGTCTAATAATGTGCATCGAGTGCATGCAATGCACTTGATTCTATTTATTTGAGGGTACTTTATCAGTCTTGGAACAATGTTATTAAATTTGAATTTGTATTGTATGAATGAAGTAATGTTCTATTATTTTTGTATGTTATTTGAGTGTGCACATCACAACAGCATTAAAACGCTTATACCGCACATGCAACAGCCTTATCGCATATTTGATCTCATGTGCGGGCAACCCCTCGGTCTCACAAACTACATATGTGTGATTCCTAACATTGATCTTCTTTTCTTTTTTCTTTTTTCTTTTTTCTTTTTTCTTTTTTCTTTTTTCTTTTTCTTTTTTCGAGACCAACAACAAAGATGAAAGATCACAAATAGTAAAGGGACCTGGGCCAACCTGCTTAAAGGAAAAGTGAGGCCTATGGTGATCACAAACAGCTCCCGGATGAAAGTCAGGAAGATCAACAAAAGTCATGAATGCTATTACCCAGATCCTCACCCTTTTGCGAAGCTGGCTTTCAAACATGCAAGTATCCAACTTGTTTTTGGTGAACAATCGCAAGCTAACTACATCCCAAAGAATGGATCATCGTGAGTGATATGAAAATTTGGTGTTACGATATGGTAGTTGTCACTTTCTTAGCTGAAATGAAATAGGACTTACATGGGTTTCTTACTTCTCCTAATTGTCCTATCATTCTTCTTACTCGAGTGCGAGCACGGGCGAACCAGGAATTTTCACTTGAGGGGGGCAAACTAGTAATAAAAAGACAAAGGTTTTAAATTATTATAAATAGTAATATATTTTCTTTCAAATAAAAGTCTTAATATATGTTCTTGTCGTTACAAAAGATCTAAGGTAAAACATTTTTAAATCAACAACACTTCATAATCCATTAAGTGCATACAAAAAAGTTAGATCTGACCAACTTTGACATAGTCATATAGCATATTAAATAAAACCGAACAAGATAAATATCTTATTTATTTATTTTATTCGAGAGTCCTTTAGGTAAAACTTATCATTACACGCAAAAAACTCCTAATCGGGCGTTATATTTAGCTGGGATTTTTGCATATAACCTCCTAACAAATATTGCTATTATAAGTTACCCACTTACTTTTTATGTTTTACTAATAACCCCCTCATATATTGTGACATTTTATAAAATTCCCTAGGAGTTAATTTGTAATATCACTATTTGTTAGGGGTTATAAGCAAAAATCCCTATTTAGCTATGTTCGACCAGATCGAGCAAATACGAAAAAGCACTTTCATAATGTCACTGATTATAAAACCAAGAATTATAAGTCAAAAGAAATAAAATTATCGTTGGTTGAGTCTCGAGGGTTGTCGAATAGTTGAAGGGAAGCAAGCTTTGGTGATTTCAGATTTCTATAATCCGATTAATTTGGAAAGTTAATAGAGAATCAGATCATATCATCAAAGATTAAGAGCTGCATATTTGTTGTTGCGTCGACCTAGGTTTTGATCTACCTTTTGGTCTGCTCCTCTCACAGTTCAGAACTCTAGGATGAGAAGGTGTGCTCCGTGCCTCGTGAAGGAATCTGTAACCAATATTTGCATGAAATCTCGAGCGATGCGCTGGTTACTTGCAAAGTACTCTCCCGGTCGGCTACTAACAGTCCCACCCAGCAAAACAACATGCCCGTGTGGGACATGGCGTGCAAGTGTGGGCATTGGCACCAAAACACCAATCAGCGGCATCCGATCTAGTTGTTTGTATCGTTCGTTAAACCCAAATACGCGTGTATTGATTCTCCGAATAACCACGAGGCCACGACTCTGCCTAGCCATATGATGTCCCCATGCAATTGAGAAAAATAGAAAAATAATTGGGGGGAGGGGGATAACCGGTATCTCATTATGTTGTGATCAAGCAACAGACTAGCACAACGAAATACCAAAGTCACTAATTGTCACCGCGACATGACGAGCCGAATGTGAAGAACGATCCAAAAATGAGATCACTCCTAAAAACTTAACACCCAAATCAGATAAACCACATGCACAAAATCCGAGGGCAAGCAACATAGATGCAACCACAAGCAATCACAAAAAGGAGACACGGGGTTTACAAAGGCTCAGCAAATTACCTACGGCCTCTCCCCACCGCATCAGTTTCACTACCTCCAAAAACCTAGAGCAAACCGCTCAATTACAAGGAAGGATCTCACCTCAACCAAGCTTCACGAGAATCCCCAGTCGGTGAACAAGGATTTCCCCCTCGATTTTGGGAGCAAAACCCTGGCCGATTAACACCCCTTGGCCCTTGCCTCTCCTCCAAGAGTAGAATAGTAGGGTTAGGTTTAGCCTCCCTTATGGTTAGGAGATACAACCCTTATATAGTGTTAGGAGATGGAGGCTAGGGTTTGGAGAGAATGGAATGAATGCTTCATTGAAGGACAAGCCCAATAAATATCTACATCAATACATCTACAACCCGATCCGATTGTACATAGAACCCGACCCATCTCTATACATTAACACTCCCCCTCAAACTCACGGTGGATCATGTACCGAGAGTTTGCAGATAAAATGCCGGAAGCAGACAATCGTAAGGGACTTCGTGAGAAAATCCACTGTCTGCTCCGATGATGGAATGAAAGGCAATGAGATGGTGTGGTCGAGAAACTCCTGGCAAACATAGTGACAGTCAACCTCGATATGCTTTGTCTGCTCGTGGAAAACCGTATTGCTAGAAATCTGAATAGCACTCCAGTTGTCGCAGAATAGAGGTGTGGGCCCGAATATGACAACTCACATATGGAGTAGAAGGCGACGAAGCCAGACAATCTCTGCAGTGGTGGAAGTCATAGCCCTGTATTCGACTTCAGTGCTGGAGCGAGCAACAGACTTTTGTTTCTTGCTGCACCATGAAATGAGGGAATCACCGAGGAATACACAGTAGCCGGTAGTAGACGAGTGGCTACATCTCCTGCCCAATCTGCATCAGAGTAGGCTCAGAGTAGGCACACAACACCAACGGAGAGGTGGAGGAAAAAAGTAGTGAGCGGGTAATCATGCCTCGGTCCGAAGGTCCGCTGCATAGTGGACAGAGCGAGGAACCTGAACGAATTGACTAACAATGCCAACAGCATGGGCAATGTCTGACCAGATCATGGTGAGGTAAACTAGCATCCCAACCAGCCTTGGTAGCGGGAAACATCCTGGAGAGGCTCACCATTTATAGAAAAGAGTTTCAAATTGAGCTCCATGGGTGTGTCAGCAGTGCGAAAGTCAATGAGAGCAGCATCGACAAAGATGTCGGAGATGTACTTTTGCTGGGAGATCAATAGTCCACGAGCTGACCGGGTAATCTCAAGGCCCAGAAAGTAGCGAAAAGAGTCCAGATTCTTCATCTCGAACCGACTCCGGAGGTGGCACTGAAGAAACGCTATGGTGGTGATGTCGTTTCCTATGATGATCATGGCATCCACATAGAGAAAGAGAACTGCAATACCCTGGCTGGAGGAGCGAGTGAACAGGGCATAGTCAGAGTGACGCTCAACAAACTCGGTATCCAGGACTGCACTGTGGAATCGCTCAAACCAAGCACGAGAGGCTTGCTTGAGCCCATAGATGGCTCGGCGCAAACGACAGACGTGACCTGAAGGAGCAGGGACACCCGGTGGAGGAGCCATGTATACCTCCTCTGAGAGATCACCGTGGAGGCGTTGGTCACATCCATCTGATGAAGAGGCCACCCTCGAGCAACTCCCACAGCTAGGAGGGTGCGAACGGTCGTCATCCGAGCAACTGGAGCAAACGTCTCCTTGTAGTTAATCTCATACTCCTAGGAGAAAGCACGAGCAAGAAGGCACGTCTTGTGCCGCTCAATGGAACCATCAGGTCGAGTCTTGACCTTGAAGATCCATTTGCAACTGACAAGAACCACGCTAGTGGGACACAGAACCAAATCCCATGTCTGAGTCCGCTGAAAAGCCTCAAGCTCAACTGTCATGGCATGTCGCCACTCAGGGTGTACTACTGCCTCACAGTACGACTAGGGCTCCCGGTGGGTGTGACGAGCTGTAAGAAAGACCTGGTAGGACGGAGAGTAAGAGACCACAACAGAGTGTCCAGAAGTATCAGGAGAAACATGAGCAAACGCAGAGTAGCCAAACGTGTCAGGAGAGTAGTCATATCTGTCAGGAGGGTGATGTTCGCGCGCAGGATAGCACCGAACAGGGCCAGGATTCGCGATCGAGGAAGAGGGAGCAGCTGCAGGTGGAGAGGAGGTACCAGGCTACCAGCGGGAACCAACGCAGGGGGAAAAACTGTAGAGCGACAAACATAGCACGCGTGGCAGGTGGTGGTGGTGAAGGTGGCGGAGGAGACGGAGGAGGGGAAGGTGGAGGAGGCGTGGGTGTGGGAGCAGGATACGGAGGTAGAACGAGGATGTGGAGAGGTGGTGGAGGAGTGAAAGGTGACGCAGGAAACTAAGAAAGATCCCGGGACTCTGGGGAAAAGTACGGGACATGCTCAACAAAAGAGACGTAGCAGGAGACAAGAATCCGGCGAGCCAAAGGATCGTACCATTCGTAGCACCGATAGCCCTTGTGCTCCCGACTGAGCCCCATGTGAACACACCTAGCCAACATAGCAGAGAGTTTGGTGCGCTCATGGGGAGGAAGGAGAACGAATCACGTGCAGCCAAACGTACGAATAAGAGAATAGTCAGGTGGGCTAAAGTGAATGCGCTTATATGGAGTGACGCCGGATAGAGCAGAGGACGGAGTGATATTAATGAGGTGGACAGCCGTTATGACAGCTTCAGCTCAGTAGGAGTGAGGAACATAAGCAGAGAGAAGCAAGACTCGTGCTGTCTCAAGGACATGACGATGCTTGCGTTCGGCAACTCCATTCTGCTCATGGGTGTGAGGACAGGATTGCTGTGAAGAGTGCCGTGAGATTGAAGAATCTCACATATCTCGGAAGAGAGATACTCCTTGGCACTATCAGACCGAAAGGTCTTGATGCGCCGGCCAAACTGAGTATGTATCATAGTGGTGAATCTCCGATAAATGTGAGGGACTTCAGACCGATGACGCATAAGATAAACCCAAGTGCACCGAGAGTAGTCATCGATAAAACACACATAATATATGAAACCAGAAATAGATGCACCAGGTGCAGGACCCCAAATGTCATAATACACTAAATCAAATAAAGCGACAGATCGAGAAGCACTAGCCGAAAAGGGAAGAGCTAGATGCTTTGCCAATCTACAACCCGTACAGACAGAGAAAGAGGACACACAACCCAAAGCGCCCGAATAGAAAACGTTTTTGAGTCAATCACTGGATAAATGACCTAACCTTCTGTGCCACAAGTCGGCATCAGAAGTAACAGACATGACAGACGCAACAGGAACAGGAGAAACATGAAGATGGTCCAACTAGTAAAGTCCGCCTGCTCTACGGTCCAGCCCAATCCTCTGACCCGTCTGTGAATCCTGCACAACACAAACAGAAGGGGTGAAGGTGACAGTCAGTCCAGAGTCACAAAAAGAGCTGATAGAAATCAGAATAATGTTAAGACGGGGGGCATGATGGACATGGGATAGGGTCAAGCGACCAGAAGGATCGGAGGTAGCAGTGATTAATACACACTGTGGAATAAGGACGAAAGTCCCATCCGCAGTGCGGACCTCCAAGTGGGTGAGAATAGGAGAAAAGTCAGTAAGCACAGTAGAGTCACAGGTGAGGTGACAGGAGGCACCCGAATCAAAAATCCATGGAGCAGTAGTACCAGAGATGGCAGACAAGCCGTGAACAATCGGGGAGTCGGTGGAGACTAGGTGGTGAAGGAGGAGCTCCTTGAGGCACTGGAGACGGCCCGGCTCAGTCGGAGAAGGCGCAATATAGCAGCAGGAGATGCCGGAGTCTCTGCAACAACAACAATACCACCGAAGTGGCAAAAGGAGAACTGACCACGTCCACGACTCCATCCACCTCGCCCGCCGCGACGATCGTCCCGAGAAGCAGGAGCCCAACGTGGTTCTCTCTCGTTCGAACCCCAACGGGGGTTGCGAGGGGAACATGTGGGACAGTCACGCTTCATGTGACCGGACTCCTTGCAGTAGTGACAGATGACAGGCCCGTCGGAAAAACTAGCGGCCAGGACATTGTCATGGCCTGGAGCAGGTAGAAGAGGATGAATACCCTGAGTCTGAAGACGGATCTCCTCATCGACCAAAGCGAGCAGGGTATCCTTGAGCCGAGGTAGTGGCTCACGGTACAGGAGCTGAGCGGCAATGAGAGCAAAATCCGACCAAAACGTTGTCAGGAACTGGTGCAGGTGGCCGAGTCAAGGTAGCGCTGAAAAATCCCTGGAGCGTGGGCAAGCACATCGCTCGGGGATCAGAGAGTCCAGCTCGTGTCAGTAGGCACTTATCAGGCTGAAGAAATCCTGGATCGTACACTCCCCCTGACAAGCGGACTGTGAGGAGCAAATAAGTTGATGCCGGCTTGCACCGCCGCGTGGGAGAAATCGGTCCCGGAGATACTCCCACATCACACGCGCTGTAGGAAAGCAGCCGATGGGAGCAAGAAGCAGACGGACAACAGAGTCCAGGAGATAGGCCCGTATGGCCTGATCGTGGCGACGTCACTCGAGGGCAACAGCCCCGGCGGCTACAGTAGCAGCAGAGGGCTAGGCACTCGCGGCGGCGCGACTAGTGACCGAGGAGGAACCGGAGGAGCCATCCAGATATGGTTCGTCACCAGTGATGTGACCCCACAGATCGCAACAGGAGAGCGCGGCCTCAACGGTAAATGACCAGTTAGGCCAGTCACTGGCCGAGGTCAGCTGAAAGGTGACCACTTCAACAATGGAGAGATCGCAGCAAAAAAAGGCATGGTGGTAGACGCCATAACGACGACGAATTAGGTGAAAACCGGGGAGCGGGTAAAGGTGGCCGAGTGAGGATGGGGGCTCGGAAGGCAGATGAGGAGCACGGGAAAAGGGGCGCGAGAGCAAAGGAGGTGTGGATGGGGGCTTGGGTGGTAGATGAGGAGCACGGGAGGGGCTCGGTTGGAAAAGGAGGGGCGCAGGGGTGGCGCGGGGTGCAGGGGAGGCAGGGGGGCTCAGAGGGTTCGGTTGGAAGAGGCGGGGCGCGGGGGTGACGCGGGAGAGGCAGGGGGTTAACGTGGGGTGCAAAGGAGGCAGGGGTGGTGGCGCGGGGTGGGGGGGGGAGGAGGTTGGGGGCTGTGGGAAGGCAGGGGGTGGCACGGGGTGCAGGGGAGGCTGCCGGGGGGGGGAGGCGGTCGAGGGCTGCGAGAAGGAAGGATGGGGGGCTTGCGAGGGGGCAAAGGGGTCGGAGGGAGCGGAGGGGCCTACGGGGAGGAGGCTGCGGTGGGGAGAAGGGGAGATGGCTGCTGGAGGGGGGGCTGCCGAAGGGGGAGATGGCTGCCGGAGAGGCCGGTCGTCGTCACCGTCGCGGAGGGAGACACCCTATATCTTGTGGAGCTCTGATACAATGTTAGGAGATGGATGCTAGGGTTTGGAGAGAATGGAATGAATACTTCATTGAGATACTTCATTGAGGGACAAGTCCAATAAATATGTACATCAATACATCTACAACCCGACCCGACTGTATATAGAACCCGACCCATCTCTATACATTAACATATAAAAACCCCAAAAGTAGAAATAGATCAATTGGTCGGCGTTGGAAACCCTGTGAGGTCGTGTGCACAATGGGACCATCGCAAGATGACATGTAGCCTCAGGTCGTGCGCATGATGTGAACATCGTGCACACTACTTCCTGGACTATCACTGTGTTAGCAACTGGTCTTCTGCTCCTTGATCATGTTGGGTTCCATTTTCAGCTTTCTGTGGCTTCCTCGAACTTGGTCTCAACTTCAACACATTTCCTCTCTTCACCGAGAGGAATCTTATTCCCCGGCTTAGTATTCCCCTTCCCCTTCCTTAGTAAAACTTTCTTGCAACCAAACGAGGCCTTAGGGAAAATGTTAATATGGGAGAAGGCCAATTTGTAAACCAGAACCTGAACCAGAACCATCAAGCCATGTCCTATTTATTTGGGATCGGCTTTATAAATCCTTCTTCGCCATATAGAAGGGGACTTTGAGTTTGTACTGCCCTTCCCTATGCCCTTGGATCTCTAGTACGTGTTATCATCTCTCTCTCTCTCTCTCTCTCTCTCTCTCTCTCTCTCTCTCTCTCTCTCTCCAAAGTGTGGGTTCACAAATGTCAGATCTTTTAATCACGAAAATGATTATGATTTAGGATTTAAACTACAAGATCAAACTAATGATCATGATCGATGAAATAATCGCCTTGATAAACTCAATACGTTGAGCAAAATTTCAACCTTAGAACTCAGAACTCACCTGGAATTTCCGCGAGTCTCGGCTCCGTGTGGTGTCCGTTGCAGACCACCACCGCCTGGAACACCTCCGCCTCCGGCTCCGCCCCTTGCCTCCGCGACTCGACGACCCACTCGTCTTTCCTCACACCGCCGTCCAGCGCGACACGGACGACCTCGGTCCGGAGCCGCACCACCTCGAGGACCCCGGAGTCCCGCGCGAAGGCCTCTAGGAACGAGAGGACCTCCCCGTGCGCCGGAAACGACCGCGGGTCCCCGTAGCTACGGGACAAGGGGTAGTCCTGGAACCCCATCAGCGGGCGCGGCAGGTTCGTGCGGAGCGAGTGGTAGAGGCTCCCGTGGACGACGCGGCGGTCCCGGTCACGGCCTGACGGGTCGGACTCAGCCCGCGGGTCGTACACCCACGTGCCACCCACCCGGTCGCCCTTCTCAAATACCACGACCTGGTGGCCCTCGCGGCGGAGCTCCCGGGCGGAGACCAGGCCTGCCACCCCGGCTCCGATGACCGCCACCTTGCACGATCGGGGCATGGTAGTGGTTTTCACTTTTCAAGAACAGCTCACCGGGGCTCCCCGCCTTTGTTGAGAGTGCAGATTTGGAGCGTCAGTTTGTTTTTGGGTTATTTTGACTTTGCCCCCCAAATTATGTCTTGAATTAGACTTTACCTCCATATTTTCATTAATTAGACTATACCCCCGAACGGCCGGCGCTCACGCTTAGGGGACGGAACTGCCGGCGCTCAAGGAGATCTCCCCCCCCCCCCCTCTCTCTCTCTCTCTCTCTCTCTCTCTCTCTCTCTCTCTCTCTTCTCTTTGCTGCAGATGGAGAACTGAGAGAAAAAACTGAAACCTCGAGTGACGCCTGAGAGAAAAAACCGAAACCTCGAGCGACGCCTCTTCACAGGAATGAAATTTGCGGGGGCAATATCATCCAAAAAAAAAAAAGGTCAAAAAATAAAGGATTGAAATATGGGGCCGGTTAGATCAATACAGAGTAAGTGAGTGTCATTTTGAAAAAAACCTCAAAACTTTATTTCTTTTCCGGCAGCTCACCCTTTCTCGTAGATGGCGAGCTGACGGAACAGTTAGTTTTGGGGGGTAAATTTTAATTAATGAAATGGGGTAAAGTCTAATTCAAGGAAAATTTGGGGGGCAAAGTCAAAATAACCCCTTTCTTTTCCGTTGGATCAAGAATTTGAACAGTTTAACCTTTTGGGCTATTGCATCGGCCGGCCCCCGTCAATCAGCGAACCCTCGCTAAGTTTGAAGACTGGGGGCCCGGTGGCCATCATTGGTAGCAGGTGACCACACAGTGGCGGCTCCAGCAATTTGAATTATTGGGGTCAAAAGTTATATTAAAAAATATTTTTTTTATGTGACGGCATGAAATATGATTTGGCGAATCCATGGAGTGGACTTAAAACAAACAAAATAAATTATAATAAAAAATAAATTTCTTTAGAATTTTTAATAAATTTGAATCGGTGCTCATCCATATGTAGTGCCGCCCATGTGACCACTCATCCATATGTAGTGCCACCCATGTGACCACATCCCATCCTTTATACAAAGTAACAGGCAGATGCAGCAAGACAAACAAGTATCTCTGTTGTATAAAAAGAAAAGTATTAGGAAAAATCTATCAATTCCATTATTCATCAACCTCTATATATAGGCAAAGTTAATACCATGATAGAGACGGGGTGAATCCCTTGTCCCAAGATTATAGGTATTCATATCCGGTGGGCATCCATATCCGATGCAACCACCATTTCATAACACTCTCCCTTATATGACCATCATTTTTCAATGGTTGCCTTATTAAAACCTTTGATAGAAATGAAAAAAATCATATCAAATGAAAAAGAGTACAACCTTAGTTCTTCAAGAAGAAGTTCTTTAGGAACTATGGTGGGTGTGCAAAATGTTGTCTCGCTAAAACCTTTGATAGAAAAACCCAATAGAAAAAACCCTATCAAAGGAAAAAGAGTACAACTCGCATAAATTTGCATCTTTAGGATGCCCTCCCTATGATAACTGTATTACAATTATTACATCTCCCCCTGATTATATATCCCCTTAATTTACATCAATTTGTTTGGTAATTGAACCGTCGTAATCCGATGTCGTACACCATCTTCTAGAAAGTTGACTTGGGCAAAGTTTTGGTGAAAAAATCTACAAAATTGTTGCTTGACTAGACTTGTTTGACTTAAATCTTCCTTTTCTTCTTAAGCTCACAGGTATAGAAGAACTTTGGTGAGATGTGCTTGGTCCGATCTTCCTTGATGAAGCCAACTTGAATTTGAGCAATACATGCGGTATTATTTTCATGGATAACAGTCGGCTCTTTGGTAACTGATGTCAACTGGCAACTGTTTCTGATGTGCTGCACAAGTGACCTCAACCATACGCACTCTCTACTTGCTTCATGCAGGGCTAAGATTTCAGCATGGTTCGATGATGTTGTCATAAGTGTCTATTTGGTCGATCTTCAAGAAATAGCTGCATTGTTATTTTAAAATGCATACCCAGTTTGTGATTGACCCTTATGGGGGGACAAAAAGAAAGCCCGGATCTACATAATCAATCAAGTGAGGAGTACCACAAGAATAAAGTAAACCCATATCAGTGGTTCCATATAGATATCTAAATATTTGTTTTATTTCATTCTAATGCCTAAGAGTTAGTTCTGAATTGTATCTAGCTAATAGATTAACAAAAAAATATATATCTTGTCTAGTACATTAAGCTAAATACAATAAAATAGAAATAACACTTAAATAAGATTTTTCAGAACCAAGAATAGTTTCATATTCCTCTTTAAGCTTGAATGGATCTTTATAAACATCAAGAGGTCTATCATAGGAGTGCTTAGTGTGTGACATTTATCCATATTAAATTTTTTTAACATATTTTCAGTATATAAAGATTGATGTACTAAAATCCCACTAGAGCTACGCTCGATCTGCAGGCCGAGACAAAACTTGGTATCACCAAGTTCTTTCATTTCAAACTTCCATTTTAGATAATTAGAAGTTTTTTTGAGCTCTTCAAGAGTCTCAATCAAGTTTATGCCATCCACATAAATTATAATTATTGTAAATCTATTTTTGGATTTTTTATGAAAATGCATGAGTATATGAGATCATTCTTATAACCTTCCATAGACAAATATTAACAAAGGCAATTGTACAACATTCTTCCGGATTGTTTCAGACTGTATAATGCTCGTTTTAGTTTTATCGAGTGCGCACTCTTTGATGTTACATCAGGCAACTTGAATCCTTCTTAAACCTTCATATAAATATATATGTTTAGCTACGTTCCCGTATAGGTATACCGTTACAACATCCATTAGTCTCATCTCTAATTTTTTAGAAACTGTGAAACTAATGAGATATCTAAACGTAACTATATCTACAATAGGGGAATATGTTTTTTTATAATCTATCTTGGGTTTCTGCAGAAATCCTTAGGCTATAAGCCTTGCCTTATATCTAGCGATTTTATTCTTTTTATTTTTATTTTTTATAAACACCCATTCTAAACCTATAAGGTTTACGTTATTTGATATTTGTACTATAGGTCAAAATATCCCACGTTTCTTGAGGAATTTAAGTTCAGTTTGAATAACTTCTCTTCATTTTGGTCAATCAATTATATATCGACATTTATATATATTACGTGGTTCAGTATCTTCATCATTGCCCTTTGATATTTCAGTAGGTTTTTTTTTATCCAAATATGTCATCAATGACTATTTTCTTTCGGTCTCAAATTTTACCTCTTATATGGAATATTGAGCTCTCATTATTTGGTACTGGTACCTTATCCATAATCTTTACAGAGACCTCTTCAAAAGTTTGAGAAGAATTTGACCGTTGAAAAATATTTTCTTCTAAAAAAATGGCCAATAATCTCTTCTGGAGCATTATGATTAGGTCCTTCTGGAACCTCAACTTCTTCTAGAGTTATAGAGCATGATTTCTCATTCACCTTCCTCTTCCGAGGAACTGAATCTTTAAAACCTATAGGTCTGTCATGTTTCTAACATCCAGTAGTTTTATTAGTAGGAGTTCGAATATTAATTATTGTAGGTACATTCCTGGCTGGAACAAACGACTTAGTTACATTAGTTGCATCATTGAAGGTATCAGGTAATTGGTTTGCAATATCTTGCAAGTGCAAGATCCTTTTTAGTTCTACCTCGCATTAAGATGATCTGGTATCTAAATGAGACATAGTGGAAGTATTCCATTATAATTCATGTCATTCTTCGAGAATAGGTCATTGCCTAGAAACTTCCTTATCTCCCCCTAACGACAGAAAGATTATCTCATTGAAATGATAATATGCAATTCTAGGAATAAATAGATCACATGTTAAGGGTTCTAAAAATCTTATGATTGAAGGTGAGTTGAAACCGATATAAATTTTCAATCTACATTGGGGACCCATCTTAGTTCCATTAGGAGGGAGAATAGGGACCTGCACAGCACATCCAAATTTTCTAAGATGAGATATATTTGACTGGATACCTGACACAAGTTGCGTAGGAAAAGAGTTATGGTATGAAGTATGTCGAAGTCTAACAAAATTAGCTACATGCAAGATAGAATGCCCCCAAGCAGATATTGGGAATTTGGATTGTAAGAGTAATGGTCTAGCTATTAACTGTAAGAGCTTAATAAAAGTTTCAGGAAGATCATTCTAGATATGAACATGGGGGATAGAATGTTCAACCTCTATTCCAATGGATGCACATAAGTCATAAAATATTTTAGAAAAGAATTCAGTTGCATTATCCAATCGAATATATTTGATTGAGTTATAAGAAAAATTAGCTCAGAGTCTGATTATTTGGGATAATAATCTAGCAAATGCTAAATTTCAAATAGAGAGGAGACTCACATATGATCATCTTGTAGATACATTCATTAAGACCATAAAATATCTAAATGGACTACTGGGAGGGTGAATAGGACCACAGATGTCACCTTGAACCCTCTGCATGATGGTAGGTGGTTTTGTCTCTATTTTCTGAAAAGAATGTCTGGTGATAAACTTCTTCGGGAACAAGGGTCACAAAGGTGGTCATTATAAAAAGTTAGACTTCGATTGCTATGGGTATGACCATAGAAATTATAAATGATCTTTCTAAGCATACCTGACCCTGGGTGACCAAATCTATCATGCTAAATAATCAAATCTATATAATTGGTGGACTTCTGGTTTAAGTAAGTGGCATAAGATTCTATAACCCCAATGTAGATAAAATATAACTCTAATAATAGGGTTGCAAACTTTATAGTATGGATATTTGATCTCCGTTCTTAAATGTGATGTAGAGGTATTCTAGATTGTCTTCATTCGTAGTTTCTAAATGGTATTTATTTGCTTGGATATCTTTGAAACTTAGAAAATTTCTTCTGAAATTTTATAAGATAGTGCATCCTTGATTAGCAAGTGAGTACCATTAAGTAAAAAAATGTGGGCTCTTGCGTACCCTGTAACTATGTCAATAGGGCTAACCACTGTAGTAACCATACGCGAATTATATTCAAGATTTGTAAAGAATTTTATGTGTTTCAGTATGGTATGTGTTGTTGCATTGTCTATCAAGCATATCTATTTGCAGTTTGTCATCGTTCCTAAATGATAATTTATAACTTAATAAATATAAAAAAAAATCAAAGATAAAGCTTACTAACATAATATCCAACTAGATTAACCGGATAATATAAATCGACTAAAATAATATCCAACATAATATAAAAATTACTAAAATGATGTCTAATAGAACATAAAAACTACTGAGCAATGTCTGACAGAATATAAAAACTAATGAGTGATATCTGACAGCATATAGAATTTAAAATATTCAGGGATCCCAAAGTTCAAGGATCTAATATGCTATCGTCTAACTCATCGAAGTAGTCTGATTTTTCAAGTACGATGTCTTCAGGGCATCAGTCTGCTTCTAATAATCTTCAGGCCACTGATTGTTTTCTTTATTTATATTTACCTCTGCAGATATCATTGTACTTTTTTATTTGTTTTCTCATGTTTACTAGCACGGCAGGTTCTGGGTCAGTTTCCTTCCTTTTCACATTCAAAATATACATCCATCTTATCTTCAGGTATAGAGGGATTTTCTTTTATGGATTCGAATGAGCAATCCATTTATTTTTAAAATGAGTGTCCTTCCTAGAACCATAATAAGCACATCTTCTAGGATGATTTTGGTATCCACCTCTTCTAGGGTGGTTTCTATATCATTCAGTAGAAATCATTGGTGTTTACTTCTGATAGTGCCAATGATCCAGTAGGTCTAGAATTATGATTCTTTACCAGTAAGGTATTATGTTCTTCAGCAATCAGTAGAACTTCTATGAGTTTTGAGTACTAGTACTTCATCCTCTTATATTGCTATTGTAGAATGATATTATTATGGTAGAAGATAGAGAGGGTTTTATCAATCATTTGAGCATCATCTATCTTCTCATCGCAAAAGCTTGAGCTTACTGACGATGTTGAGCAACTTCAAGTTGAACTCAGCCACTGTTTTGAAGTCCTGAAACCTGAGGGTTATCCATTCGCTCTTTGCTGCAGACAAAGTAATCATCTTCTGGTGATCGTAGCATTCTTTGAGTGCCTTTCAGAGATCTGAAGAATCTACTATATTCATATATTCATTCTTCAGATCTTTGTGTATGTGGTGCCTACGAAAGATTATGATCTTTGCTTTCTTATCCAGCTTCAATTCGTTCTTCTCTTCTAGATTTTTTTTCTAAATTCTTTGCTTGTAGATGTAGCATACTCTCCAATTCAAATAATTACTTCTATTGACATTTAATGCATGTGAGTCTAATTTCGTAATATTTGATATCTGAGGATTTAAAAAATACTAACATTAATTACAATGATGACCCTATTTATCATGTAGGCATATAAAGATATATTATATGAAGCATTATTACACAAAATAAACAAGGTCTATTAATACTAGGTATTAATAGGATCCTTTTAGAAACCACTTGCCAAGGTAGAGCGGGTTCTATGGAACCGTCATGCGCCTTGCTAAGCTTTTCTAAAGGGTGATTAATGATCTAAAATACATATAACAATGAAGAATATGACATATTTTATGCTTTAAACAGGTAAGAAACACGAGATATATGTAAAATATAAGGTCTATTATAATTAAGGACATATCTGTCCTTTTTTGAAAAATAGATTTTACATATTGATCCCTAAGAGACTAAACAGGTAAATATATAAATAATATATATGAAACAGTAAAATCTGACCGTACCGATGCATCCGGAACGGTTCGGATACCCAAGACCCATATATGGCTCGAACGGGTTGGCAATAAATCGGACTTACTATTATAAAATATAAAACGAACGGTGCATATTAAATCAGACAGCTAAATATATATGAATGCATATAAAGATAGACGGGCCGGGTTTAGCTATAAATAATCGGGTCTGTTATAGATGTTGTCGGGTCTGGCTGGTCATGCAGTCGGGTCTGCACAGTCGGGTTTGTTAACACAGTCGGGTCTGCACTTAAGGCAACGGGTCGGGGTTGCACTATGTAGTCGGGTTCGGCAGGGGTGATCGGGTCGGATTCGACATGGGTGCAGATATCAATAAGGGGGTGAATCTATCTGAGTATTAAAAATCCTGTAATCTCTTTTCTACTCATCTGATCCCAACCCAGAGATCAGATCGGCAAAGAAAACAGAACTCAGTCCCTCCCCCCCCCCCTCTCTCTCTCTCTCTCTCTCTCTCTCTCTCTCTCTCTCTCTCTCGTGAGCATGTTTGGGTCTCGGGGTGCTCCCGATCGGGTGTCCGGGCGCCGGACCATCGAATCTACACCTCCGGTAAGTGGTTGTGCTGGGGTGAATCGGATCGGGGGTGGCAACGGCCGGGCCAATCTACAGTCGGATTGGTCATCAAACCTGGGGTTACGGCGCACGTGGTTTCGACCCCTACCTCTTTATTAAAGAAAAACATGGGAAGGTTACAACTCAAGGGTTGCTATTACAAAGATTCAACATAAAACTCCTGGCTCCCGTTGTAGCACAGGACGTCCAAAGATGGATCAATGATCTCGTCATAAAGATGACCCTATCCGTTGACAAAACCTTGTCCTGGAAGATCCTCTGATTCCTCTCCAGCCATATCGACCACTAGATTCCGATGGCGAGCATATCCCAGTCGCGTCGATCAGGACCCTTGAATATATAGAGGCAAAGTTAACAACAGAGTAAAGATGGGGTGAATCCTAAGGCAATGGGTCGGGTCGGGTCGTGTTCGTGTCGTGTCCAAAACCCCTAAACCTAGATCCGACCCGTTTACCTTATCGTGTCTAAACCCGTACCCGACCCATTTATAAACGGGTAGATCCGATAAAACCCGGTAAGGCCCGCTTAAGTATTGGGGGTGACCCCGTCACTGAGTTCGATTCAACGACCGGGAGAGAGAGAGAGAGAGAGAGAGAGAGAGAGAGAGAGAGAGAGAGAGAGAGAGAGAGAGAGAGGCTCCAGCCGGCCACCTCCGCCCGATCTCAGATCTCCGATGCTTCGGCCAGCCACCCTCCGCTCGATCCTCGATCTCCAACGCTTCGGCCGGCCACCCTCCGCCCGATCTCCAATCTCCGATGCTCCGGCCGGCCACCCTCCTCCCGATCCCCGATCTTCGACGCTCCGGCCAGCCACCCTCCACCGATCTCCAACACTCCGGCTGGCCACCCTCCGCCCGATCGACGCTCCGACCGGCCACCTGCACTGCTGCACAACCTACACACCAGCCACCATCTCTCTCTCTCTCTCTCTCTCTCTCTCTCATAGTCTCATGGGTGTTCTAATCACAGCTGACAGCTCTTGAACCCATCAGATCAGATGCTAGGTGGACCCGACCCGACCCGATCCTTTGATTTTTAAGCAGGTCTTAAAGGGTCTTAAACAGGTCGAAGACAAAACCCGGACATGACCCGGTTACTAAACGGGTTAGTCGTGTTGACCCGTTTAAGACCCGAACCCATTTAACCCAGACCCGAACCCGCTAATTTCATGTCGCGTCCAAAATTGCCAGCCCTAGTGAATCCCTTATCCCAAGGTTATAGGTATCCATATCTGGTTGGCATCCATATCCGATGCAACCACCGTTTCATAACAAAAAGATCTTATAAAAAAAGACAAATTACACAAACTTTCCCGTAAGTATACACCTCAGTTCATAAAGGTCTTTCAATTTTTTATTAATTTTTTTAACAATTTGACCCATTAACTGAAATATGCTTCTTCTGCATTTAGTCCCCTCCGGCAACTTTTATTCTAAAAATATTCTTATTTATTTTCAATGATACTTAAATATTTTGTGAAATATTTAATTTGTGCTTACAGGAACAAGGTATTTTTAAAATAAAAATTTGACAAAGGGGGATAAATGCGTACCGAGCATAATTCATCTGCAAAATTGTTCAAAAGAAAGAAAAAAATATTGAGAGACCAGTATGAGCAATCGTTTGCTAGATCCTTCTTCATGTTCTAATCGTTGACGGATTGCAACCTAAGCCATGGTCATGGTGCCGCCGGACTCAGAGGTGGGGCCATGTGTGCATGTTGTGCCTGTGCTGACATGTGCGCATGGTGCTGCATGCTGGTGGTGTCGCACATCGCTGCAGCCCCTGCGCGTGCCCTGTGATGCGTGTGCGTGGCACTGTGTACTGACGCCTCTGCATGACATGGCAACTCGCATGTGCACGTCGACATGCAGTTGTGCATGTGCGGGAAGCTATGTTACTTGAGATGGATGCTCTGCAAAAGAACAAGACCTGGGAGCTGGCTCCTCTACTGACTAGTGCGAAGACCGTTGAATGTAAATGGGTCTTCACTGTAAAGCACAAGGCTGATGGGTCTATTGACCAGACAAGGTTGTCTCGTGGCCAAAGGCTTTACACAGATTCAGACTTCAATGCTACTTTTGCCCCGGTTGCGAAACTCTATCACTTATGTTCGGCTCTTGATTTCACTTGCTACTTCATAGTTTTGGTCTCTCCATCAACTCGATGTGATCGAAGAATACCTTCCTCCACGGTGACCTCTTCGAGGTCATCTACATGGATCCTCCTCTAGGCTTGCGGGGGGTATTCCGGATGAGTGTGTCAGCTCATCAAGTCTCTGTATGGCTTAAAGTAGTCTCTTGTGCTTGGTTTCATCGCTTCCGAGATGTCGTGATTGCTATGGGATTTTCTCAGTGCGAGTCGGGCCATATGTGCTTTATTCATATGGGATCCAAAGCGAGATGGACTATTCTTCTTGTTTATGTGGATGATATCAGCAATTGGTTGGGATAATTTTATCTGACAAACACTAAACTGGATCTTACCTTTGTAGTCGATTCATGCAGGCACCTCTGACATCACATTTTGATGTCGTTTATAGAATATTTTGGTATCTGAAGTCTTCCCCAGGATTAGGTCTATTCTACAAAGTCTCTACCCATCCAGTTTTATCTTGCTATGCAAAAGCTGATTAATTATGCAGTATCCAAGACTGATCGATGATGACTTCCATACCTTTCTAGGAGGTCATCTTATATACAGGAAGAGTAAAAACCAAGGTGTTGTCCCCTGATCATCCGCAAGAGGCAGAGTATCGAACCATGGCTCATGGTACTTGTGAGGTTTTGTGGCTCAGATCACTTCTCTCTGAGCATGATTTTTCCATTACTGATGGTTCTACTCTATTATGCGACAATCAATTAGCCATTATGCTTGCATATGATTCTGTCTTTCATGAGAAGATTCATAACGGAACAATACTGACTCAATATGTTCCATCTACTTCTTTACAGTTGGCTGATGTGTTTACCAAGGTCATGGGCATCACATTACTATGGAGTAATATTGTCAAGTTGGGCTTGATTGACATTTTCAATCCTAGCTTGCTTGAGGGGGAGTATTGATGATGAAGCTGGCCTATACCTTTGCCAGGTCAGCCTGGGCGGCAATTTTGGGTTCCCGGGCTCCTGCGTCCTAGCTAGGAACAACAACAAACACTGGGCCTACCAGGAAATTCGCCCGAGAGCCAATCTCGGGTGCCCGGGTGCCTGTGTCTCAACTAGGACTGGCAATTTCGGACCCGACACGAAGTTAGCGGGTCTGGGTCAAGGCTAAACGGGTTCGGGTCATAAACGGGTCGACATGATAGACCCGTTTAATAAACGGGTCGGGTCCGGGTTTAGGGTCTGGACACGGTAGACCCGGGAAGACCCGTTTAGTATTCAACGGGTCGTGTCGAGTCGGGTCGGGTCGGGTCGGGTCTACCCGCAATCCGATACTATAATATATAATACCAGCGGGTCTTTCGGGTCAGGTCGGGTCGAGTCGAATCGGGTCAACTGAATAGTCCGGGTGATAAACGGGTCTTATCGGGTCTACCCGTTTATTGGCGGGTCGGGTACGTGTTTAGGATCTAGACACAATTAGTTAAACGGGTCGGATCCGGGTCTGGGGTTTTTGGACACGAACGCGGCTAGACACGACCCGACCCGACCCGATTGCCAACCCTAGTCTCAGCCAACAGCAGCAAGAGCCATGTTCCTTGCCAGAAGATTCTCTCCGGTGTCGATTTCGAGCGCCCACTAACGGATTCCAATTGGGGATTAGACGTGATTAGCCTTTTTAGTCGATTTTTTGTTCTTAACTGGGTTATGCTTGCATCTCGATCTCTTTGACGATATAAATAGACCTTCAAACCCTAGTTAGACCTTCAAACTCTAGTTAGGAAAGGTTCTTTCCTCTTAACTTCTTCTCATCCAATGATAGAGATCACTCCTAGGAGCAATTGGGCCCATGAGGAGCGCATCCGACGCTTGATGTGGCCCCGAGGGGGGCCTAATGTCCTGTCGCAAGTCATCCACCACTCATTGCACGAGGACAACAAGCGAGTGACAATTTCGGCAACCAACAAAAAACAGACAGGGATTATACGAAGCTTACGGGGTTCGCCCCTTGCCATATAAAAACTAGGAATCTAATATAATAGTCTAATAATAAAATTGAGCCCTCTCTTCATTGTTGGGACAAGTGGACCTTTTTTTAAGAGCAAGAATCATTCTCTCGTGTGTGAACACGACTCTTTCTCTTAAGTTTTATTAAAAACCTACTATAAAGATATTAAATACCCATTCAATAGTATTTAATGGTCATGATTTGATGTTAATTAGAAAAATCATTTTGGGAAACATTCCATTTAATGTTAATATGGAGTGAGTGAATCACACTTATTCCAGATTACACATTCTTTGAATGACTATGATGTTGTTTATGCCAAGTAACATGAATGTTCATCTAGAAATTGCCCGGGGTTCTTAGTAGTCCTTTTATATGATAGTTGATCCATCTAGAAAGCAATAAGACTACATTCATGGAACAGCTGCATTTTAGGGTAGAATAGAAATAGACTAGACTCTAAATTGGATTATAGGAATGGTCCTGCTCCCCATGATTGAAAGCAAGGCCGGATTCATAAACAAGGGGCTAATGGGTGTGAAAACAAGAAGAAGATTGGCACATTAAGACAATGTATGACACCATATGGAATGCATGCTGGTTAGGCCTATCAATCTGACCCTTTAGAGAGGGTACACTGCCTGGCCCGACATTCCAAAGCCCTGCCCGCTAAGGACTTGAGAGCCGGGCCTAGTTTTCATAAGCCCTCTAAGATGAGCGAGGGCCGGGCCCGGAAAACCTATGGCCCAGTCTTGCTAGGCCCTGCCCCCCATTTTACATAAATTATATAATATATATAATATTTAATAAGGGGCTAAATCAATGGCTGAGTGGGACTAATCAGTAATTAATCGGTCCCTCACTATAACCCTATAGGAATTGGAGTTATCAAGTTTGGATATATTAGTGTTAGAAGTAATATATAACACTTGTAAGACTTATAATACTTTTTAAACTGTATTATTAGTCTCAGGCATGAATAAATGAGTGGGGTTTTAAATGAATGCCAAAAACCTAAAGGCACTAGCATAAGAGCAATTTAGGGAGAAAAAAAAAGATTTAACCCTTCCTTAATGGCCTAATTGAATGAATAGATATGTCGATAATCCATATCTTAGTGATATCAACTTAGCTCTTGATTGGTCTTGGTCCTTGTTCTTGTAGGGTCGAACTATGGCCCATCATTTTCTAGCCTTGAAGGGCTAGGACCGGACTAGAGCCTATCTCCTAAAACAAAGATCCAGACCTGATTTGACCCTAGCCCTACCCTTTGATAGGCCTACTACTGGTATCAAAGTCTCATGAGGCCTCCACTACCTAGCTAGCAAGTTGTTGAGCTCGTCCAAAAATGCAATCAAACTCTCATGACTTACCTCCATATTATAGGATTCTCTATTTTTCTATATTTGTACGTTGCTTTATTTCATGGTATTTGGAATTCATCCCTCAAGCTCCAAGCTGCATGCATTATCGTCAACCACCTCACACGAGGGTTCCATCTCACTCCACAAGGTTGTCCGTTCATGCCTGGCTGGCATGGTATATATGACTCCATTATGAGCTTGGCTCATTTGTGGGCCCTCAAAACAATTTTGGGATAACGTGGCTAAAGCTCTTACAACAGGTACTATATTAGGTAAAGGACAAAGAACATCTCGGTTGTGGATAAGGTCCCTCCGCAATAAATATGTTTATTGTACTCATTTTGTCAGTTCATGCGACAATTTAGGTCACATGAACACTACCCATTTTGTACTAGACATAATTGTCCATAATAGTGTATAGAATCCGGATATATGGACACAAATCATTGTAGCAATGAATATTATTTTCGGGCAGATTTTACTCTTGCTACAGTGAAATCACAGTATCTTTTTTCTTTTAGGAATATCGCTATTTTTTTTTCTTCAGTTGTGACGCAGATTGATACATACTCTTTGTACCACATAATTGATACTCTTTGTACCACAGATTGTAAGTGTTTTTTTTTTAAAAAAAAAATCTTACCTAATTATTTTTGCTACAGTGGTTTTACTATAGCAAGAGTAACAATTTGCCCGAAACAATTGTATCAATTGCTATAGTGATCTGGGTATGTAAATCTGAATTCTATATACTTTACTGTACAATCTCATGTATGAATATTTTTATCTTATGAACGGTTTAAAAAAGTAAACTTGGCGGCTGGAGAAACTTATTGTACTATGATGTTTTTGGGAAGAACATGATGCAATACTGAATATTGTTGTTATTTAGCTCAAAAGTATTTTCTAAAATAGACTTTTCACATTCTCCCAAGAATTTTCAGCCACACATCTCAAAGATGGAGTATTTCAATGTCTTGCTTAACCTAAAATGAAAGGAGTTGGTGTGGTATTGTTTGTCCCCAATGTCTCTTGTATTTTGTAGCCCTGTCGTATAATGGTTTACCAAAAAAAAAAAAGGGTTATTTGACTTTGCCTCCCAAATTTTTGACTTGAATTAGACTTTACCCCCATAATTTTATTAATTAGACTCTACCCCCCAAAACTAACTGTTCAAAGGGTGAGCTGACGGAAAAGAAATAAAGTTTGTTTTTTTGGGGCGGGGGGTTTACTTTGAGCTGACGGAACAGTTAGTTTTGGGGGGTAAAGTATAAATAATGAAAATATTAGTGGTAAAGTCTAATTCAAGGCAAAACTTGGGAGGCAGAGTCTAAATAACCCAAAAAAAAAAAAAGGGTTATTTTGACTTTGCCCCCCGAATTTTGACTTGAATTAGACTTTACCCCCCCCACATTTTCATTACTGAGACTTTACCCCCCAAAACTAACTGTTCCGTCAGCTCACCCCCCAAAACGTTATTTCTTTTCCGTCAGCTCACCCTTTCTCTTAGATGGTGAGCTGACGGAACAGTCAGTTTTGGGGGGTAAAGTCTAATTAATGAAAATGCGGGGGGTAAAATCTAATTCAAGGCAAAATTTGGGGGGCAAAGTCAAAATAATGCAAAAAGAAAAGAGTGGAGAAGACTGAGAAGAAGCTAGCGCACTACATTCTTCTAGGTCACAACACTGAAACAGCCAAAACACCACAATCATCAATGAACCACTTTTACATCCCAATCAAAGAGCACCAAACCCTAACCCTAACCCTAACCCTAACCCTAACCATTGACAGCATAAGCACAGGGAGGCCAACCCTAAAACGGGCAAAGTAGACCAGGAGGCGGGGCCTTGCCACAGGTGATGAGAACCTGGAGCGCCAGCGGGATGTAGATGCTGAGGCTGAGCACCTTGAGCCTAATGGCGGTGCAGAGGCACACCGCGGCCTCCAGCTCCACCAGCCCCTCCAGCACCGAGCAGCAGTAGTTCTAGGTCCAACCCGTGATACTTGTTTTGGGTGCGGATCGACCATGACATGGTTTCCATTGCACCATTCTCAAAGGTCCACGAAAAAAATGCTTTTCCAACATACAAGGGGACAAACTCGCGGACATAACTTGGGGGGGGGGGGGGGGGGGGGGGGGGGAGGGGCGGATTTGAATATGTGGTTCACATTGGGAGGTAAGATTTTAAGATTTTCTTTCTTAATTTAGGCATCCAAGAACAAGATCTTTACGGATATTAGTATGTTGAAGAGGAAAAATATATCCCAATGTGACAGAATCAATGTCCATACTGTGGGTGCAAAATCTAACTAATGTCTGACAGTGGAGCCCACAGCTCTGCCTTAGACCCACGAGCACGACAGTGGGACCCGCAGCTCTGCCTGGGGTCCACAGGGACGACGGTGGGATCCGCAGTCTTGCCTAGGGTCCTCGGAGACGACGGTGGGACCTGCTGCCCTGCCTAGGGCCCGCACACATACTATCTGAGGTCTAGTAAACCCCCCTGAGTATTTACCAAAGCCCCCGATATTTCCAAACCTCTATAAATAGCAAACCCTAATATTCTAGAGGAGGAATTCATTATTCCCCATTCCACTTTCTGTTTTCTAGAGGTCACAGAGCTTTCTGGTATTCACACCCTAGTCAAGCCTATTCCACCCTCTGTCTACTGATATAAGCACTCCTCGACCTGTCGAGAGTAGCTCTACTTTTTCAGAGATAGTGGATCCAATGATTGCGCCTTACCGCACAGAGACGTAGGCTTTGGCTGAATTTCGTCACCACAGTATGTGTCGACTCTTCTTCTCTTTTTGAAGGTCGTGTAATTGAAAATCGAATATGTGCCAACTCTCTCTTTCTTTCTCTCTCTATTCAACAGTGTTAGCGTGATAGCTCAGCACACGACAGCTCGCGCTTTATAGCGCACCACAACCAACCCCCCCGGATGCCTTTGTGCCTTGGTCGGGTGGAGGGGGTCCTCCTTGTTAGATATAGTCTCACATCGGCTAGGGGCTGGGCGATGGTGTGCTTAAATACCCTCTGGTGGACCTCCCCTTAGGACCCGGGTTTTGGGGCGCGAGAGGGTATCTACAAATGGTATCAGAGCCAGGTTGTCGCCCAGTTCGGATCTAGTCGGGCCGGAGTGTCCTCCCCTGTTGCCTGCTACACGAGAGGGGGGCTGGCGGGTGGTTCAGCCCTAGACACGTGTGAGGTTGAGGGGGGGGGAAGATTGTTAGGTTTAGTCCTACATTGGCCCTACATCGGCTAGGGGCTGGGCGATGGTGTGCTTAAACACCCTCTGGTGGACCTCCCTTTACAACCCGGGTTTTGGGGCGAGAGGGTATCTACACTCCTTGCCCGACTCCCCTCAACCGACCCCCATATGACCAACCCCTCCACCCCCTGTGCACTCCGGCGCCCTCCCCCCCTAGGTGCCTTTGTGCCTTGGTTGGGTGGAGGGGGTCACCTTTGCTCGACCCACCCCCTCAATCGACCCCCCTGTGACCGACCGACCCTCCCTCTAATCGACCGACGCCCCTCCCCCCCCCCCCCTTGTGCACTCAACCGACACCCACCCATGCCCCTTTGCCAACGCCAATGGTCCGCTTGCACGGTCAGTTGCCCGTCTGCACGATCCATCGGCACCCGCCCGCCTGCGTGATCTGCCACTTGCCGGTGATTGCACCTTGGTGTCCCAGCCAGCTAGGTTAGCACCTAGCTGGCTGGGAGGGTGTATGGGTGCAAAATCCATCTAAAGCTTGACTGTGGGACCCGTAGGACGAACCACACAACTTACCACCTGCTAGCACCGACCACCAGCCTGCACGACGATCAACCTTGGGCAACGGACCGGTGGATACACCCGATCGGTAGATGGACAAGGGATCGAGAGACGCTTACGACGGTCAGCCTCGGACAGGGGGTCGATAGGCGCAACGGTCGAGGCAGACGCGCACCCAATCGACCCTTGGCAAAGGGTCGACGGGCGCAACGGTCGGCCCCATGCCAGGGGATCGACAGACAAACGATGGTCGGCCCCGGACAGGGGGTCGGCAGACACGCAACGATCGGCCTTAGACAGGGGGTCGATAGGCGCAGTTGGAGACAAACTGACGCTTACCTTCCCTCTCTTTCCACTGTGGACACACCCCAGATCGGCTCTTGGTGGGGGGTTGGCAGACAGACAACGGTCGACCCCGGACAAGGGGTCGGCAGACAGACTCCTAGTCGATCCCGTGCTAGGGGGTCGACAGACAGATGACGGTCGGCCCCGGACAGGGGGTTAACAGATGCAAAACGGTCGGCCCTGGACAAGGGGTCGGCGGGCGCAGTTGGAGACAAACCGACTCTTGCCTTCCCTCTCCCTCCACTAAGGACACACCCTCGACCGATCCTTGGTAGGGGGTCGACAGATAGACAACGATCGACCCCGGACAGGGGGTCGGCAGACAGACTCCTAGTCGGCCCTTGGCAGAGGATCGACAAATTCTTTCCAAACATGCGTCAATCCACCTCGACATCAACAAATCAATTCTGCACCATGGAGTCCCAGCTACGTAGGTTAACACCTACCTGACTGGGAGGGACAGAATAGGGCGAAGAAATCTATCTGCGTTGAAAAAGGCATGCATCCCTAGTCTCAAGACCGATATAGCTAGCCTTTATCATCATCAGACCTTTGCAACCATTCACTGAGATCATTACACCTTCAACAAACCATTTTTGCACCTTGGAGTCCCAGCCAGCTAGGTCATCACCTGTCTAGTTGGGAGGAGATAATTGTGGGCGCAAAATCTGGCTAATGCCTGACAGTGGGGCTCACAGCCCTGCTTGGGACCCACGAGCACGACAGTGGGACCCGCAGCCGTGCCTGGGTCCCACAGAGACGATGGTGGGACCCGCAATCCTGCCTAGGGTCCACGGAGATAACGGTGGGACCCACAGTCCTGCTTGGGGCCCACGGAGATGACAGTGGGACCAGCAACCCTGCTTGGGGCCCACACATATATACTGTCTGGGTCTAGTAAATCCCCCTGGGTATTTACTAAAACCCCCGGTATTTCCAAACCTCTATAAATAGCAGACCATGTAAATATTCTAGAGAAGGAATTCATTATTCCACATTCTACTTTCTGTTTTCCAGAGCTCCCAGAGCATTCTAATATTTAGACCTTAGTCAAGCCTATTCCACCCTCTATCTACTGATATAAGCACTCAACGGCCTGTCGAGAGTAGCTCTACTTTTTCAGAGATAGTAGATCCAAAGGTTGTATCTTACCGCACAGAGACGTAGGCTTCGGCCGAACTTCGTAACCACATTCTGTGTCGACTTTCATTCTCTTTTTGAAAGTCGTGTAACTGGAAACCGAATATGTGTCAACTCTCTCTCTCTCTCTATCGCTTTCTCTTTATTCAACAGTGTCAGCGTGACAGCTCAGTACGCGACAGCTCAGTGCCCTATCCTTCCAGCAACTGTTGAAGGGAGATCGTACGACGACCGTAATCCTCCCCCACACATGCATCTTTTGTCACATCGAAGATAAAAACACAACACATCTTTTACTAGGATGCCCTCTAGTTAGTGTGGAGGATGTGGGACTATTTTGATCAGAGATGCAGTATATGATCCACGGGGCGTGGGAGGAGAGTGTGTAAAGAATATTGGAGGTCATCTCGCCTTGAGGTATCCCAACGATAGGGGATTCTTTGGATCCTTTGACTCGAGAGATAACACAATTTTTAATAAAAAATATTAATGTATTGGCAAAGCGATGAAAAAAAAAGAGCTTTTTTTATCTTACCCCCAGTACTTAATTGGGGTAACTAAAAAATACCCCTTTTGATCTTAATATTTGAGACTTACAGTCTAAAAATCACTTTTTCATTGCAAAAGACTATGTAGATTTTGGGTCAACACAGGTAAGACTCAAAAATTCAGACCCTAGGAGGTACTATTTAATAATCCCAATTTGCTAGGGGGTAAGGTCAAAAATACCCAAAAAAAAAAGGAAAATTTTATTCATACTCCAAAAATCTATAATTAGCCCCTGTTTCCAACAAACTTGAACACACCCCGATTTCTTTGATCATACCTCATTCCTATCCCAAAAATACCCTTTCCCCTTTCACCCCACCTTGAATACGCCCTAGTTAAATGATATACCATATCTTGATCATACCCCATTCCTTTCAGATGTTGAAGCTGATTTCCTATCGAGGATTCTAATTGATGGAAGTGGGTCTTTGAGCCCCGTTGCCGCCTATGGAGGAATCAAATCGGGGAAAAGTAGGATCTTCGAGCCCCGTTGTCGATGTCGCTGCCATTGACAGAACAACCATATGCCATCGTCATCACTCGATTCCTTCCCAATTGTAGTCGATTCCTCTTTATTCAAAATATTTTGTTTTAAGTTCTAGTTATGCGTGGGTTATAAGATAAGGGTACAAATGATATTTAAAAAATTATTAATAAGTTACCGTAAAATGGTTGAAAGACGGAGGGCTAATTACAGATTTTTGGGGTATGAAAAAAAAAATAAATAAAAAATCCGGTGGTAATGCTTCACCATGCACCCTGTCGGGACGGAGAACAAAATCGATCTCGGTGGGGCGGGGGATCCGCCAGCGCTCGGTGCGTTGTCCGATGCATTAAGCCTTCGCAAACGCCCCCCACCTCCGCAGTATGTCCGGGTGTATGTCCCTTGTATGTTCAAATAGCAGTGCTCGGACGACCACATGTCCGTGTAACTTCAATCCGTGAGCTCCGTTTGTACTGTTATTTCTGCAGCAGCCATCTCTCTCTGTCTCTCTCTAGCCATCTCTCTCTAGCTATCTCTCTCTCTCTCTAGCCATCTCTCTCTCTCTAGACGTACTACAACTGTATAACTGTGGACCCGAATCAATACACTCCACTCAATAATCGAATCAAGAGATGGATTGGGCCCTCGGTTTCACTTGGCATGACGTCGGCTTTACTGTGTATTGCATGGTTTGGTCCTCGAGGGGAACACGTGAACCTTTGGATTTTTGCATCTGCTGCGTTTTGTCCACCGTGGCTGCATGTGGTCAAGGGTCGAGCAAGGCAACACTCAGTCCTCTCAGTAACAGGTACTCCTTTTGATTCTTGGGTGCGGACTCCATCCCCTCCCTTGTTCATGATGTTGGAAAGCCGTGGGAGAGCGCAGCTAGCTGGTTTTCCAAGTTTTCCTTGTACACTGTTTAGTTTGAATGATTCAGTGTAACACACACACAATATGTTTGTGTAACTTGTTAAATAGGATTTTTTTACCAAAATGACCACCAACTTTGCACTTTATGACCACTAGTAAATTTTCGGACAAAAGTGTCATGTTCATTGTTTCTAGGCCGGGTTGGCAATGGGTCGTGTTTGGTCATGTCTAGTTTCGGATCGGGTTTAGAACTCCGGCCCCTAAACCCAGACACTTTCTGTTTAATTATTGTGTCTATACCCTAAATATGTACTTGATCCACTTATAAACAGGTACACCCGCTGCTAGCTTCGTTTTATCTCACGGGGTCGTACTCAGTTGACACGACCTGATTCGATAAGATCCGTTAGATTTGTTTACCTCAGTTGACATGACTCGATCCATTTAGACCGGCCTACTTTCTTCCCGGACTAACATGTTTACAAATTACAATTTACAAGCCAACTGATGTATTACTGACACAAAGTCTTTGGGTAGTTACAAGCTGTGATTCAGTCTTGCATAGCCATTCGTTAATTTGGACAGTGCCGAACATTGCTGCCAAAATCCATTGGGTACTCAGTTATCAAATTGCCGAGTAGACCCAACCCGACCCACTGAATTTTAAACGGATCTTCTCGGGTCAAACTAGTTGAATCCGTTGATATAATACCTTCTATATACCGACAGATATGTTGTATCCATCGATAAAGTAATTATACCGACGTATATACATCCTATCATCGGTTTACATATACCATAACATACTTCCAATTAGTATCGATGGAATAATATATATCCGTTGGTAAAAATGATTTTTCTTGTAGTGTTAGAACCGACCCATTTTCTAATCAAGCGTCGACCCATTTATGACCCGAACCCATTTAACTCAAACCCAAACCCACTAATTTTGTGTTGGATCTGTCGTATCGGGTCCAAAATTGCCAACCCTAATTGTTTCTTTTCTCACTATTAAGTTTGAAACTCCAACAAATCTGACCTATTTTTCTGGCTTTCATCGGAGGTTACGAAATCTTAACGAGCATAAGCTAACCCATCTCATGCAAAAATAATGGAAGGAACTTTTTTATAATGGACTGGTCAGATGTTCAAAGGACATGGCACTAGAGCATGGGTTCAAAGAGGTCCGGAGGTCAAAACGGGGGAGACGTACATAACTATTATTTTTAGGATAAATTTGACTTACCCACCAAAATTATATGCTAATTAGTAAGTCACCCCCCTTTTAATCATTATTAGACTTACCCCCCAAATTATCATACGATAATTATCCAGAATGGAGGGGTATGCCTAAATATCATATATTTATGCGGGTGCATACCTAAATATCATATTGCTATGGGGGTGTAAGTCTAATTTTTAAGGGGTAAGTCTAATATCGATTAAAAGGGGATGACTTACTAATTATCATATAATTTTGGAAGGGTAAGTCAAATTTATCCTTATTTTTATTAAGAGGGTTTTACCAAAATGACCACCAACTCTCAAGTGAGTTATGAGTAATGGAAGGAGAAAATGAGCTACGATCATTTTGACCACTCTAGAAGTTTTGGAATTTCGTAAAAATTGGTGGGTGTGTTTTCTAGGATAACATGATCATCCTCACCAATTTTAAAGGAATTTCAAAACTTCTAGGGTTATCAAACGGTAGAAGCTTAATTTATCCACTGTCCGTAGTAACCGTTAATTTTCCTTCTACCATTTGATGATCCTAGAAGTTTTGGAATTCCTTGAAATTGGTGAGGATGATCATGTTACCCTAGATAACACACCCATCAATTTTCATGAAATTCCTAAACTTCTAGGGTAGCCAAAATGATCGTAGCTCATTTTCTCCTTCCGTAGCTCATAACTCATTGTAACATTCCTCTCTCTCTCTCTCTCTCTCTCTCTCTCTATATATATATATATATATATATATATATATATATATATATATATATATATATATATATATATATATATATATATATATAGGGCTGGGATCCGTTGACAACCCAAAATGGGAGGTAAATTTACCTCCCATTTTTAACTTGATTCAATCGGTGGATAGAGGTTTCCGAATTTGCTGATTTTTTGTGAGGATGATCAACATGGCAAGTTGATCATCCTCACAAAAAATCAGCAAATTCGGAAACTTATAAGGGCGTCAAATGTGTTATTTAAATTAACGGTTCAAATAGACGGTTCAGAAACGTTTGATTCAATCGGCGCCCTTAGAAGTTTCTGATTTTGTTAATTTTTTGTGAGGATGATCAACTTGCCATAATGATCATCCTCACAAAAAATCAACAAAATCTGAAACTTCTAAGGGCGCCGATTGAATCAAATGTTTCTGAACCGTCTATTTGAACCATTAATTTGAATAACACATTTGACGCCCGTATAAGTTTCAGAATTTGCTGATTTTTTGTGAGGATGATCAACTTGCCATGTTGATCATCCTCACAAAAAATCAGTAAATTCGAAAACCTCTAACCAACGATTTTGGCGAGTTGTAAATGGGAGGTAAATTTACCTCCCATTTTGGGTTGTTAACGGATCCCACCCCATATATATATATATATATATATATATATATATATATATATATATATATATATATATATATATATATATAGAGGAATGGGATGCTGCCTATCAAAGCAGCGTTTTTTGCTGTTTTGATACATTGTTTGACCATCCTAGAAGTTTTGGAATTTGATGAAATTTGGTGAGGGTGTTGTCTAGGGTAAGATGATCATCCTCACAAATTTTCATCAAATTCCAAAACTTCTAAGAGGGTCAAATGGTCGAAGCAAAATCTGCAAAATCTGCAGTCACCGTTAAAATCTGCAGATTTTACTTCGACCATTTGACCCTCTTAGAAGTTTTGGAATTTGATGAAAATTTGTGAGGATGATCATCTTACCCTAGACAACACACTCACCAAATTTCATCAAATTCCAAAACTTCTAGGATGGTCAAACAATGTATCAAAGCAGCAAAAAACGCTGCTTTGATAGGCAGCATCCCATTCCTCATATATATATATATATATATATATATATTGGATCGGCCAAGCGATCAAAGGGGCGATCAGAGGATAGGGTACTAGAGCAAGGGCTCAAGGAGGTCTGAAGATCGAAACAGGGGAAGTTAGCATAAGCTAATTATTAATTCTATAATCCCGTGAACATGACATCAACGATCAGGATAATTCGCACATGCAAACAAGGCACAACGGTCTTAAGGGAAGTTCGCTCCATGGTGTCCATACAGGGAGTCGAATAGGAAACATCTTCAACATATATGGGAGAGAGAAAGTACCACCAGGCCTTGGTTATTAATTGAAATTAGAACTCACTTTAACGAGTATTAATCTTCCACCCCCAAAACAAACAAACCAAACACCTACAACACAATGGAAGCCGCCATGCATCAAGATAGGACCCACAGCTGCATAAGTCATCCAGAGAAATCCAAACAGCAAAGGAGGGAAACAAGTAGAATCAAGATGGAGAGACTGGCGGCGGCGGCGCTAAGCGCAGCTATAGCCGACGGGGACCTTCTTGCCGCAGATGTTGAGGAGCAAGCTGAGGTCGATGGGAATGTTGAGGTTGATGCCGAGGATGTCGGCCTTGAGGGCGGTGCAGAGGCAGACGGCGGCCTCGAGGTCGACCAGGCCCTTGAGGAGGGAGCAGCACGGCTTCTTCGGCGGCGTGCCGAGACCGAGGTTGATCAAGCCGCCGAGCAAATTGGCGCACACTCCGAGCTTGAGGGTGTCCAGGGGGCAGGAGGCAGGCTTGGGTGGGAGGTGGGCATGGTGGTGGTGCTTGTGGGGTGGTGGTGGGCAAGGGACATTGTCAGAGGAGCCGAGGGAGAGGAAGAGGAGGTTGAGGGAGAGGAGGAGAGCGGTGGAGGCAAAGGCCTTGGAAGCCATCCCTGAAGTGCAGTAGTAGTTAGAACAAACTAGGCAATAAGATTGTAATGGGAGAGAAGACTAGGGTCTGTAGGTGATGAGAGGGTTGCGGTTAGGGTTAGGGTTTTATAGGGATTCCTCTCTCTCTCTCTCTCTCTCTCTCTCTCTCTCTCTCTCTCTCTCTCTCTCTGTGTGTGTGTGTGTGTGTGTGTGTGTGTGTGTGTGGGGGGGGGGGGGGGGGGGGGGGGGCATGGTACGTGGGAGGGTTACCCACCATGTAGCTGGCAAGTACAACTTGGAGATAAGGCCATAAGGGGTTCGGGTCTTGGTTCTTTGGAGTTTTGCGCTACTAGTGATTGGCATGCACGAGGGCTCATGCAGCTTAATTTGCACGTATTCGGACTAATATGACATTCTTTTTGGAGGACTCTATAAGCACCCAACATTGAATAAGTATTTATCACCTTTAGAGTAGGTTTTTAGTAGGATTATATTTATGAGAAAGTCGTATTCCCACACGAAAGAGAGGGCTCCATTTGAATTCTCTCTCTGTCTTCAAATCTTGATCGAAGGCTAGATCTATCACGTGTTTTTTCGTCATAGTCAGTTTGTGAGCAGTTGTAGCATGTTACATTTCAGCTTTCCCATTTAGCCTGTTCAGTTGCTATCCCTAGTGCCAATTGAGTTCCCCTTCTCTTTCTCTCTATCCCTACAAAGAGAAATTTTTGTGCTATTTTTTTTGGTGAGTACAATTATAATCTAGCTATGAATGGCGAGAGAAAATTATTGTCCTCTGTTTGTTTTTTTTTGCAATTGAAAATTATTGTGCTCTGGATATTTATTCACATGCACATGAATAATTTCTCGTATTATATTAATGTCCTCCATGTTGAGAAAATGGTATTTTTTAATGTTTTGAATGAGATAATCACAAACACAGGACATAAATAACGATAAAAGTGGTAGAAAAGAAAAGAACATAGTGGGTTTATATGAAAAAATCTTCCAATGAATGGAAAAAACACAGCTATGGGGTCTCAGGAGGCTCCTTTTCGCCAACAGCAGCACCACTCCCAGGGACCCCCAGCTTCACAGGGTCCCAAGTGCTTTAGATGTGGCACGTATGGCCATGTCAGGCGTGACTGCACTCGGCGTCCTTCACAGCAGCAACAGCAACCAGCCCTACCTCCCCTGCCGTATCACCCTCGTCCAGCATTGACTTACCATCCCCAACCACTGCAGCAGAGGGCACCTCAGAATCAGCAGGGTGCCCGGCCCTACCGTCCTCCTCAACCACAGCCACTTCAGCAAAGACCTCCAGTCCGCCAGGGTGGTAGTGGCCAACAGACTCACGGTCGAACTTATGCACTCGTTGGTCAGGATACTGGAGCTTCTGGATCTGCCATTGAAGGTAGCCCTAAATACTTTCTCGTAGAGTAGCTTTTCCATAATCAGTTCTGTAGTTATGCTCTAGTAGATCACATAGCTAGGATAAACACATTTATAACTACTTATTATTGCCTTAGGTGTTGTACCTGTGTTCACTACCCTTGCACGAGTCTTGTTCGACACTGGATCGACGCACTCTTACATAGTCCCTAAATTTATGGCTACCTTGGGGTTACAGTCGGAACCCCTTGGTTATGTTCTATCGGTCGTCTCACCACTTGGGACTAGCATTGATGTGGACCGTGTATGTAAGAGATGTGTGCTTTCCATTGGAGGCAATGAACTTGTGGCCGACTTGATTATCCTCGACTTAGAAGGGTTGGATGTCTTACTGGGGATGGACTGGATGGCGGCATACCATGCTTCACTAGACTGCTACTCCAAGAAGATCACCTTCCGTCCACCTGGCAATACGGAGTTCTTCTTTGCGGGAGCTAAGCTGGCTATTTTATATCCGACGCCCCGGCAAGGGTCTTATCTTAGCCTCCTAGCACAGTTGGCCAATGAGATTGAGGGCGAGAATCCATTGGAGCGCTCTCCAATCGTTCGAGACTTTCCTGATGTATTTCCTGACCAGCTCCCAGGCCTTCCTCCTATTCGAGAGGTAGAGTTCAGCATCAAGCTAGTTCCGGGGACGGCACCGATCTCAGTGGCCCCGTATCGGATGGCACCAACAGAGCTACGGGAGTTAAGTACTCAGCTAGAAGAATTGCGGAGTCTCGGGTATATTCGCCCCAGTGTCTCTCCATGGGGTGCCCCTGTTTTGTTTGCCCAGAAGAAGGACGGTTCAAAGCGGCTCTGCATTGATTATAGGAAACTTAATGCAGTTACTGTGAAGAACCGATATCCTCTTCCGAGGATCGAGGATCTATTTGATCAGCTGAAGGGTGCTCAGTTCTTCTCTAAGATTGATTTGAGGACTGGGTACCACCAGCTCAGAGTGAAGGATGATGATATCCAGAAGACAGCATTTCGGACGCGGTACGGGCACTACGAGTTTCTAGTGATGCCGTTCGGTCTAACGAATGCTCCAGCAGCTTTTATGGACTTGATGAATCGGGTCTTCAGGCCTTACCTTGACCGGTTCATCGTGGTCTTCGTTGATGACGTATTGATCTTCTCGAAGTCAAAAGAGGAGCATGCAGAGCATCTGAGGATTGCCCTACAGACATTGCGAGATCACCAGCTCTATGCCAAACTCAGCAAGTGTGAGTTTTGGATGAGAGAAGTAAAGTTCTTAGGGCATGTGGTTTCAGAAGGAGGCATCTCGGTGGACTCAGCAAAAATCGAGGCAGTACTGAGTTGGGAGTCACCGAGGAATGTTTTTGAGATCCGGAGTTTCCTGGGTCTAGCGGGATACTACCGGAGGTTCGTAGAGGGTTTCTCGAGACTGGCATTGCCTCTGACTCGGTTAACAAAGAAGGGGGTGAAGTTTGAGTGGTCGGATGCTTGCGAGCAGTCCTTCCAGGAGCTGAAGCGACGACTCACCACTGCCCCTGTTCTTACAGTGCCAATTGGTGGGAAGGGATACGTGGTCTATACAGATGCGTCTCAGTCTGGACTTGGAGGTGTGTTGATGCAAGATGGAAAAGTGGTAGCCTATGCATCAAGACAGTTGAAGCCTCATGAGCAGAACTACCCGACCCATGATCTGGAGCTTGCAGCGGTGGTGTTTGTGCTCAAGATTTGGCGGCACTACCTGTACGGAGAAGACTTTGAGATGTATTGTGATCATAAGAGTCTGAGGTATATATGTACCCAGAAGGACCTGAATCTCCGACAGAGGAGGTGGATTGAGGTTTTGAAGGACTTCAACTACAACTTCTTTTATCACCCTGGGAAGGCTAATGTAGTGGCAGATGCGCTCAGCAGGAAGTTCAAGAGCAAGATGTCTCGACTGATTGCAGATAGACAGAGTTTTATTGTAGCAGTTGAAGGGTATGACCTGTTGGTGCGAGAGGATCCCGCTAGTACTCGATTATTCAGTGTGCGGGTGCAGCCTACGTTGGTCAAACAAGTGATAGCCTCCCAGGCAGATGATGAGGAGTTGGAGGAGATGCGTTCTCGACTGATAAAGGGAGATACAGTAGAGGACTGGTCGCTTGATTCTGATGGCGGACTGAGGTATAAGAGGAGGCTATGTCTACCGAAGAACCTGGAGATTCGAGAGGAGGTTCTAACAGCGGCGCATCGCTCTCGATACATGGTACACCCTGGCAGTACCAAAATGTACCGAGACTTGAAGAGCCAATTCTGGTGGAATGGCATGAAGAGAGATGTAGCTGAGTTTGTGGCCAAGTGTCTGACCTGTCAGCAGGTTAAGGCAGAACACCAGAAGCCTGCGGGACCCCTTCATCCCCTTCCTGTCGCAGAGTGGAAGTGGGAGCACATCACGATGGACTTCGTCTCGGGGTTGCCTCTAACCAGGAGCAAGCATGATTCAGTATGGGTGATTGTGGATAGACTGACCAAGTCTGCCCACTTCCTTCCAGTCCGAACGACTTCCTCTTTATCGGAGCTGAGCAGACTCTACATTGCAGAGATAGTCAGATTGCATGGGATTCCAGTGACCATTATCTCTGATCGAGATCCCAGGTTTGTCTCAGGGTTCTGGAAGAGTTTGCAGACTGCGTTGGGGACCCAGCTCAGCTTTAGCACAGCCTTTCATCCCCAGACAGACGGTCAATCAGAGCGGACCATCCAGATATTAGAAGACATGCTTCGGGCGTGTTCTATAGACTTCGGAGGTAGCTGGGATGAGCACTTGCCCTTGGTGGAGTTCTCGTATAACAATAGCTATCAGGCGAGCATTGGCATGGCTCCCTATGAAGCTCTGTATGGGAGGCCTTGTCGATCCCCCATCACCCCTGGGTTTGACTGGTTTACCCTTGTAGTCGGATCCGGGGCGTGTCAGCTGGTATCAGAGAAAGGCTCCGCACAGCTCAAAGTAGACAGAAGAGTTATGCGGATATTCGTAGACGGCCCCTTGAGTTTGAGGTCGGTGACCATGTCTTTCTGCGGGTTTCCCCTAAGCGTGGTGTCTTTCGGTTCGGAAAGAAGGGAAAACTAGCACCGAGGTTTACGGGACCGTTCGAGATTCTAGATCGAGTCGGAGAGGTGGCGTATCGTCTGGCGTTGCCACCTCGACTCTCAGCAGTGCACCCAGTGTTCCACGTGTCGATGCTCCGGAGGTACATGCCAGACCCGACACATGTACTAGATTGGCAAGACTTGGAGCTAAATGCCGATGCCACTTTTGAGGAGCGGCCGATCCGTGTTTTAGCTTCCGAAGATAGGGTGCTTCGCACCAAGACCATCAAGATGGTCAAGATTTTGTGGAGTCATCGAGGTGAGGACGAGGCCACTTGGGAAGTGGAGTCCGATATGTTGCGATTGTACCCTGATCTCTTTGTTGTTTGATTTCTGATTCTAACTAATTTTCGAGGACGAAAATTTCTTTAAGGTGTGTAGGTTGTAACACTTGTGGTGTTAAATTTGGGAATAATAAAAGTTCACCTTGGGTATTTTCGTCATTCTTAGTCAGACTTTTTCTTTGGGCTTTTTCTGGAAGAATAAGTCGTAAACCCATGAAATATTTTACGTTCACTTTTGCTATGGCTTCGAACAGGTCGCAATGGCGCATCCCGTGCAGTAATCGGGTGTATGCGCAGCTAGTTTCGGCAGTTCGGTAGTTAAACCCTAGAATATCTATAAATTAACTGACATTTAATATTGTTTGATTTACAACGGAAGTTCGGGTAATCGGATCGCAGCAAGGCTGGATACGTTGGGTGGGGATCTGAGAGACCTTTTCAACGAGCCTGAGCTGGGGTCGATCCGACACCTGGGTGATGAGTTATTATTATTTTAAATTTTAGATTATTTTCTTCTTTTTGGGAGATCTAAAAGTCAGAAAAATATATACCAAGTGCCAACGTGTTTACGTCGACGAGACCTTTCCAACGAACCCTTTCGGGCCCTATTCTGACCTCCGGTTTGTGAGTTAGGGCCAATTATTCTTTTTAGCCGGTAGGTAAACGAATCGCACCCGGGTTCCTACCGAGCTCACTTCAGGGCGCGGGACCGAGCCCGACCAACCCTAGGACCTGACTTCTAACCTACTAGCTGGCTTTAGGGCTCATAGTTATCCCTCCCCAAGGTTTTAAATGTTAAAATTCGGATGGAGAGGATCGAGCAAGAATTGGAGTAATAAGCTCAAAGTCTTCCGTTCCTTTATTTATTCCTCTTTATTTGGAATTAAGAAGTTAACGAGCCGATCTCTAAACTCTCTTTAATTATCACCATAACAACTCTCTTTAATTACCACCATAACAATCTTTATGAAGAACCGACCTAAAGAGAGAAAGAGAATGGCCAGCCGAGAGAGAGAACGGCTGAACCGAGAGAGAAAGAACGGCAAATTAAGAGAGGGAGAAGGAAGGTAATAATTCTTATATTTAGAGAGAGAGAGAAAGAGAAAGAGAAAGGGAGAGAGAGAGCAGAGAGATCGAGGGAGAGGACTAGAGAGAGAGGAGCAACCCAGTCGCCCTCTGAGCTCCGCCCCCGACTTCGGTGAGCTACGCAGGTCAGCCATCTCCTTTCCTCCTCTCCTCCTTTGTGCCCAACACCTGACCTCCATCTCCTACCTTAGCCGCGGCCCACTCGGGTGAACGCCACCGCGACCCCATCTCCGGTCCTCGTCGGGAGGACCAAACCCATCTCCGGTCCTCGTCGGGTGAACGCCACCGCGACCCCATCTCCGGCTCGACCGGCGATCGCCGGAGCAAAACCAAACCCAAACCCAAAACCCGCGGACTCCCTCCGGCCATAGCCTTCCCGGGCTTCGATGGAGCACCGGCTGCCTCCTCCCGTGTCTCCTCCATGGGGATGATGCGGGGAAGACCGTCCGGGCACCGCCGGCGCCACCCCAAGCCACCGGAGCCGAGCACCCCGCGGCCATGCATGGCTTCTCTTCCTCTTCCACGAGTTGGGTGGGGATCCCATAATGGTCATTAACGGACTCTAACAAATCCGACGGTGTCGGGGTGTCTGGGAGACCACAAACCCATGTCCGGGCGGCACGAAGTGGTCGAGAAAAGGGTGCCGAGGTGATGGGTTCACTGTGAACCCATTCCTCTGTTTTCTTTTGTTGAAGAAGAAGAGGACAAGGGTGTCATTTCTTCAATTGTTATTAAACCATTAATAACTCAATCCTGAATCCAGACCCGACCCGACTGCATAGTAACCCAACCCGCCTTAAGTGCACAGCAAACCCGACTTGATAACCCAGATCCAACCCAAAATGTAGACCCAACTCGACCTTCAGACCGGACCCAACAGTGAACCGGTCTGGTTCACCCGAACCAGACCCGTAAACCATCTAGAATTGGTTTAGCCGCCATTTCTTCGTCCGATCTCGGAATCGAACGAAACCAGCGGCATTACGACCGGCTCGGAAAATCCTATCTGTTGAATATAGTTAGGTACAGTAACTATACTGTGTAGTGTCCCATTTTATCCATGAGCCCGATCTAGTCAGTACACCGTGGTTTGACCGCCAATTCTCCGTTCGATCTCGGAATTGGACGAAACCAGTGGCATCGTGCTCAGATCATCGATGCCGATGTATTGAACCTAGTTTGGGACCCTAGAGACCCCTTTACCCTTTTGAACCGATCGTAGACCGGTTTCCACCGGTTTGACCCTAAAACCTCCGACAGAAGTCGGATTTGAGCGAGACCGGATCCCATGGGTCCCTCATCCCTAAACCAAGCTTTTTAGAACCCTACTTTAAGTAATTTATAACAACTTATACATTTTAAACCATAATGGTCAGTTTCTCTTTCAACGGTACACCGGACCGATAGGCGTGAGGAGCGTGAACTACCGAGCTATTCTCCAGGTGAACATGATTAATTCTATTCTAGTTAGAGTAGATTGTAGTTGTATCTGTAATATAATTAATAAAACCATTTGTGGCATAATATGTCCAATGCATGCAGGCGGGAAACCGGTACTGCATGTGGGAGGTGGGCATACTATCCCTTGCCTCTGAATAGTCATGCATGTAATATTTTGATAGCTGTAACGGTGATTGACTCAACCTAGATTCACACTAGGATGCATGCAAACAAGTAGATACTTGTACTGATTATTTATTAATATTCTGTTGAATGACTGTGTTTGGTGACCATGGGTCGCATGGTGCAGTCCAGTTGCTATTGAGCAATGAAGACTGGTGGTCTCGGTGGAGAGACCGGTGGTCTCAATGGAGAGACTGGTGATTGTACTTCCTCAGTTGAGGTTCTCTTCCCAGAGGGAAGACTCACTACTCACGGGCATGGGTAGGGGACCCGAGTGCACAGGATGGGAGGTGAACCACCGCCTGTGCGTAATCCGAATCAAGTAGGTAGGGTCACAGGGTTGGGCAGGCGGTAAAGCCCCTAGTGGCCTAGTAGTCCACCCCTGGGTAATGACCCCGAAAAGCAAGGTGGGCGGGAGTGCCCCGTGGTGAAAGACCAAGCCCCCTTATGGCCATATGGGTATTTCTGGCTCTCCAAGGACACTTGGACCCAGGTTTCTGTTGGCAGACTCAGTTAGAAAACTGCCGGTTCACTTTAGGAGTAGGTAGAACTAACCTTTGGTAATTAGTTGCATACCTTTGATCTTGATGATTACTTGTCGTATATGTACTAGTTGTAGTTGTAATATAGTAGAATTGTCATGTGTAGCTAGTTCATTTCATTTACTTGCAATGTATGTATATATGCGTTGCCGCCCTCGTAGACTTCTAGAAGGGTGGGATATGACTATGGTTTACCCTAGTTAGTTTAGGGTTAACTGTTCACTGAGTTTACCTAGTAAACTCACCCGTTGTTGCACACTCTTTTCAGGTACCGTAGATCCTTCTCTGACGCTTCCTAGAGGATCTTAAATAGCTATCGAGAGAGGACACTAGAGCTATTAGCTAGTTTTTATTATTTCCAGTTGGTTATGTAATAATTATGGAACTATGTTTTAGATGCTCTGAATAATGCCAGAATCAGTAATGTTTCCTCTGGTAAGCTTCTTCTCAAAGCTTCATGCCCGGTAGGCCTTTTCTCAAGGCCAAGCTATTGGTAGGCTTCTCCTCAAAGCCATCCCCTATCAACTAGTAAATAGTTAATGATAAATTAGTAATGAATAACTAAATAATAAAATCAACCTCGCAACCTTATAACATTGACTTACCCTTATAACCCCATCACCCCTGGGTTTGACTGGTTTACCCTTGTAGTCGGATCCGGGGCGTGTCAGCTGGTATCAGAGCAGCTGACACCGTGGTTTCCTAACAACTAGCTAATAGCAACCGAGGAGAACTTAGCTCCGCACAGCTCAAAGTACTGAGGACTCTGTACTCAACTGTGCTCTGCATTGATTATAGGAAACTTAATGCAGAGCCGCTTTGAACCGTCCTTCTTCTGGGCAAACAAAACAGGGGCACCCCATGGAGAGACACTAGGGCGAATATACCCGAGACTCCGCAATTCTTCTAGCTGAGTACTTAACTCACGTAGCTCCGCTGGTGCCATCCGATACGGGGCCACTGAGATCGGTGCTGTCCCCGGAACTAGCTTGATGCTGAACTCTACCTCTCGAATAGGAGGAAGGCCTGGGAGCTGGTCAGGAAATACATCAGGAAAGTCTCGAACGATTGGAGAGCGCTCCAATGGATTCTCGCCCTCAATCTCATTGGCCAACTGTGCTAGGAGGCTAAGATAAGACCCTTGCCGGGGCGTCGGATATAAAATAGCCAGCTTAGCTCCCACAAAGAAGAACTCTGTATTGCCAGGTGGACGGAAGGTGATCTTCTTGGAGTAGCAGTCTAGTGAAGCATGGTATGCCGCCATCCAGTCCATCCCCAGTAAGACATCCAACCCTTCTAAGTCGAGGATAATCAAGTCGGCCACAAGTTCATTGCCTCCAATGGAAAGCACACATCTCTTACATACACGGTCCACATCAATGCTAGTCCCAAGTGGTGAGACGACCGATAGGACATAACCAAGGGGTTCCGACTGTAACCCCAAGGTAGCCATAAATTTAGGGACTATGTAAGAGTGCGTCGATCCAGTGTCGAACAAGACTCGTGCAAGGGTAGTGAACACAGGTACAACACCTTCAATGGCAGATCCAGAAGCTCCAGTATCCTGACCAACGAGTGCATAAGTCCGACCGTGAGTATGTTGGCCACTACCACCCTGGCGGACTGGAGGTCTTTGCTGAAGTGGCTGTGGTTGAGAAGGACGGTAGGGCCGGGCACCCTGCTGATTCTGAGGTGCCCTCTGCTGAAGTGGTTGGGGATGGTAAGTCAATGCTGGACGAGGGTGATACGGCAGGAGAGGTAGGGCTGGTTGCTGCTGCTGTGAAGGACGCCGAGTGCAGTCACGCCTGACATGGCCATACGTGCCACATCTAAAGCACTTGGGACCCTGTGAAGCTGGGGGTCCCTGGGAGTGGTGCTGCTGTTGACGAAAAGGAGCCTCCTGAGACCTAAGCCTCTTGGAATGAAACTCGTGATCACTCCTTCCGTTGCCACCACTTCCTCGCTTCTCCTGAATCTTCTTGGCATCCTCTTGGCCTCGCTCTGCCACCAGAGCTCGATCCACCACCTCGCTGTAGATCTTCAGCCGCAGTACCTCGATCTTATTTTTTATTCCAGGCCTCAAACCTTGCTCGAACCTCTTTGCCTTACGCTCTTCCGTAGCTACCAGGAATGGAGCATAGCGTGACAGCTCATCGAACTTGGCCTCATACTCGGCCACCGATAGTGTGCCTTGGTACAAGTCCAAGAACTTCTTCTCCATTTCATCTCGGACGCTCTCCGGAAAGTACTTTTCTCGGAAAACCTTCTCGAACTCCTCCCAGGTCATAGGTGCCTGGCCTTCTCCTCGGGACCTTTGGATCCGATCCCACCAAAAGTCTGCCTCTGCCTCCAGCTGGTAGGAGGCTAGAGTGACTCTTCTCTCACCTACTACTTCCAGGGCATCCAATGCCTTACCGACTTGCTTCAACCATCTGTCGGCCTCCACTGGGTTTGGATGACCCTTGAAGGTTGGCGGCTTCAGTACCTGAAAGTCCTTTAGGAGCTTCCCCATCCTATCTGCATCCATTCTCTGCTCATCCCGAGCGGCCTGCTGGGCCTGAGCCTGAGCCAAAGCAGCCTGGGCTGCTGCTGTCTGCTCCTGGGCAGCTGCTTGTTGCTGGGCTACCATTGCTTGTTGTTGTTGCATCATGACTTGCTGCTGCTGCATCATTTCAGTCATGGTGCGGATCATTTCCATGGGGTCAGGGACAGCTGCTGCACTTGATGACCCAGGAGAGGAAGTTTGACCTCTAGTAACAGCCATCTGCAAAAATGCAGGCCTATAAGACAATTGTTCGAGATAAGAAGACTAACCTACAACTAAATCCCTTAGGATCCTATCCCTAAGCTCTGATACTAGAATAATAAGAGCAACGAGTGCATAAGTTCGACCGTGATGGTATCAGAAAACAGAGGAGAACTGGCGCATCTGTTTTAGATCCGCCATTGCCGAGTCCAGTTCAAGGCCCGGAACAGAGCCGACTTTACCTAGGACCGGTTTCCTAACATTGTAGCTAGATTTAGACCTCTTAGATCTCTCTCCCCGATATTTAAAACTTTAACATCGGATGGGGAGTAAAGGGAATAATTATGAGAATAACCGGATCTTTTCTTCATTCATTCCCTACTGTTTATTAGGAATTAACAACCATTACAACATGTAGCCTTAACAATCTGATCCCCCAACCCTCTTGACCACCATAACAGCCCTTTCCCTCTTTATGAAGAATCTAGAGAGAGAAAGAGAACGGTAGAACCAAGAGAGAGAGAGAGTTATATAGAGAGAGAGTTATATAGAGAGAGAAGAGAGAGAGAGAGATAAAAGAGAAGGGGAAGGAGTTGCAGCGGCCCGACGATTCACGCAGCGGCGAGCCACTCCGAAACCGAACCCGAACCCATCAGGTAATCCTCCCCTCCTCCTCCTTTCTCTTCTTTGGTGTAACCACCGGCGACCCATCGGTACTCCGCGACCCAAACCCATCTGCACGGTCCTCTCCTACCTTAGCCGCGGCCCACTCGGGTGAACGCCACCGCGACCTCACCTCCGGTCCTCGTCGGGAGGACCAAACCCCAGGCTCGACCGGCGATCGCCGGAGCAAAACCAAACCCAAACCCAAAACCCGCGGACCCCTCCGGCCAAAGCCTTCTCGGGCTTCGATGGAACGCATGTTACCTTATCCCGCGTCTTCCCCGCGGGGGAGACCGGCCGGGCACCGCCGGCGCCACCCCAAGCCACCGGAGCCGAGCACCCCGCGGCCATGCATGGCTTCTCTTCCTCTTCCACGAGTTGGGTGGGGATCCCCTAATGGTCACTAGCGGACTCTAACGAATCTGACGGTGTCGGGTTGTCTGGGAGACCACAATCATATGCCCGGGCGGTACGGAGTGGTCGAGAAATGGTTGCCGTGGTAATGGGTTCACAGTGAACCCATTCCTCTGTTTTCTTCTGTTGAAGAAGAAGAGGACATGGGTGGCATTTCTTCAATTGCTATTAAACCAAACTCAACCCATTAACAACTCAGCCCCCTGACCCGACCCGACTGCATAGCAACCCGACCACCTTAAGTGCACAGCAGACCCGATCCGAACAGCAGACCAGACCCGACCCGCAGACCCAACCTGATAACACAGATCCGGCCCAACCAACAGTGAACCGATCTGGTTCACCTGAACCAGACCCGTAAACCGTCTAAATTTGGTTCAGCCGCCATTTCTTCGTCCGATCTCGGAATCGAACGAAACCAACGGCATTACGACCGACTCGGAAAATCCTACCTGTTGGCCATAGCTAGGTACAGTAATTATACTGTGTAGTATCCCATTTTATCCATGAACCCGATCTAGTCGGTGCGCCGTGGTTTGATAGCCAATTCTCCGTCCGATCTCGGAATTAGACGAAACCAGTGGCATCGTGCTCAGATCATCGATGCCGATGTATTGAACCTAGTTTGGGACCCTAGTGACCCCTTTACCCTATTGAACCGATTGTAGACTAGTTTTCACCGGTTCGACCCTAAAACCTCCGACCGAAGTCGGATTCGAGCGAGACCGGATCCCATGGGTCCCTCATACCTAAACCAACCTTTTTAGAACTCTAGTTTGACTAAATTATGGATGTAACAACTTATACATTTCAAACCATGATGGTCAGTTTTGCCTTCGACGGTACACCGGACCGATAGGCGTGAGGAGCTTGGACTACCGAGCTATTCTCCAGGTGAACATGAATAACTCTATTCTAGTTAGTGTAGATCATAGTTGTATCTGTAAAATAATAAATAAAACTATATGTGGCATAGTATGTCCAATGCATGCAGGCGGGAAACCGGTACTGCATGTGGGAGGTGGGCATATTATCCCTTGACTCTGAATAGTCATGCATGTAATATTTTGATAGCTGTAACGGTGATTAACTCAACCTAGATTCACACTAGGATGCATGCAAACAAGTAGATACTTGTACTGATTATTTATTAATATTATGTTGAATGACTGTGTTTGGTGACCATGGGGCGCATGGTGCAGTCCAGTTGCTATTGAGCAACGAAGACTGGTGGTCTCGGTAGAGAGACATGTGGTCTCAATGGAGAGACTGGTGATTATAATTCCTCAATCGAGGTTCTCTTCCCAGAGGGAAGACTCACTACTCTTCTGTCTACTTTGAGCTGTGCGGAGCCTTTCTCTGATAACCTGTATCTTCTCTGTAGTCTCCTGCACTAAGTCTGGTCCCAGAAGACTACGCTCTCCAACCTCTGCCCAACAGATGGGGGATCGACAAGGCCTCCCATACAGAGCTTCATAGGGAGCCATGCCAATGCTCGCCTGATAGCTATTGTTATACGAGAACTCCACCAAGGGCAAGTGCTTATCCCAGCTACCTCCGAAGTCTATAGAACACGCCCGAAGCATGTCTTCTAATATCTGGATGGTCCGCTCTGATTGACCGTCTGTCTGGGGATGGAAGGCTGTGCTAAAGCTGAGCTGGGTCCCCAACGCAGTCTGCAAACTCTTCCAGAACCCTGAGACAAACCTGGGATCTCGATCAGAGATAATGGTCACTGGAATCCCATGCAATCTGACTATCTCTGCAATGTAGAGTCTGCTCAGCTCCGATAAAGAGGAAGTCGTTCGGACTGGAAGGAAGTGGGCAGACTTGGTCAGTCTATCCACAATCACCCATACTGAATCATGCTTGCTCCTGGTTAGAGGCAACCCCGAGACGAAGTCCATCGTGATGTGCTCCCACTTCCACTCTGCGACAGGAAGGGGATGAAGGGGTCCCGCAGGCTTCTGGTGTTCTGCCTTAACCTGCTGACAGGTCAGACACTTGGCCACAAACTCAGCTACATCTCTCTTCATGCCATTCCACCAGAATTGGCTCTTCAAGTCTCGGTACATTTTGGTACTGCCAGGGTGTACCATGTATCGAGAGCGATGCGCCGCTGTTAGAACCTCCTCTCGAATCTCCAGGTTCTTCGGTAGACATAGCCTCCTCTTATACCTCAGTCCGCCATCAGAATCAAGCGACCAGTCCTCTACTGCCTCTCCCTTTATCAGTCGAGAACGCATCTCCTCCAACTCCTCATCATCTGCCTGGGAGGCTATCACTTGTTTGACCAACGTAGGCTGCACCTGCACACTGAATAATCGAGTACTAGCGGGATCCTCTCGCACCAACAGGTCATACCCTTCAACTGCTACAATAAAACTCTGTCTATCTGCAATCAGTCGAGACATCTTGCTCTTGAACTTCCTGCTGAGCGCATCTGCCACTACATTAGCCTTCCCAGGGTGATAAAAGAAATTGTAGTTGAAGTCCTTCAAGACCTCAATCCACCTCCTCTGTCGAAGATTCAGGTCCTTCTGGGTACAGATATACCTCAGACTCTTATGATCACAATACATCTCAAAGTCTTCTCCATACAGGTAGTGCCGCCAAATCTTGAGCACAAACACCACCGCTGCAAGCTCCAGATCATGGGTCGGGTAGTTCTGCTCATGAGGCTTCAACTGTCTTGATGCATAGGCTACCACTTTTCCATCTTGCATCAACACACCTCCAAGTCCAGACTGAGACGCATCTGTATAGACCACGTATCCCTTCCCACCAATTGGCACTGTAAGAACAGGGGCAGTGGTGAGTCGTCGCTTCAGCTCCTGGAAGGACTGCTCGCAAGCATCCGACCACTCAAACTTCACCCCCTTCTTTGTTAACCGAGTCAGAGGCAATGCCAGTCTCGAGAAACCCTCTACGAACCTCCGGTAGTATCCCGCTAGACCCAGGAAACTCCGGATCTCAAAAACATTCCTCGGGATTGCTGACACGCCCCGGATCCGACTACAAGGGTAAACCAGTCAAACCCAGGGGTGATGGGGTTATAAGGGTAAGTCAATGTTATAAGGTTGCGAGGTTGATTTTATTATTTAGTTATTCATTACTAATTTATCATTAACTATTTACTAGTTGATAGGGGATGGCTTTGAGGAGAAGCCTACCAATAGCTTGGCCTTGAGAAAAGGCCTACCGGGCATGAAGCTTTGAGAAGAAGCTTACCAGAGGAAACATTACTGATTCTGGCATTATTCAGAGCATCTAAAACATAGTTCCATAATTATTACATAACCAACTGGAAATAATAAAAACTAGCTAATAGCTCTAGTGTCCTCTCTCGATAGCTATTTAAGATCCTCTAGGAAGCGTCAGAGAAGGATCTACGGTACCTGAAAAGAGTGTGCAACAACGGGTGAGTTTACTAGGTAAACTCAGTGAACAGTTAACCCTAAACTAACTAGGGTAAACCATAGTCATATCCCACCCTTCTAGAAGTCTACGAGGGCGGCAACGCATATATACATACATTGCAAGTAAATGAAATGAACTAGCTACACATGACAATTCTACTATATTACAACTACAACTAGTACATATACGACAAGTAATCATCAAGATCAAAGGTATGCAACTAATTACCAAAGGTTAGTTCTACCTACTCCTAAAGTGAACCGGCAGTTTTCTAACTGAGTCTGCCAACAGAAACCTGGGTCCAAGTGTCCTTGGAGAGCCAGAAATACCCATATGGCCATAAGGGGGCTTGGTCTTTCACCATGGGGCACTCCTGCCCAACTTGCTTCTTCGGGGTCATTACCCAGGGGTGGACTACTAGGCCACTAGGGGCTTTACTGCCTGCCCAACCCTGTGACCCTACCTACTTGATTCGGATTATGCACAGGCGGTGGTTCACCTCCCATCCTGTGCACTCGGGTCCCCTACCCATGCCCGTGAGTAGTGAGTCTTCCCTCTAGGAAGAGAACCTCAACTGAGGAAGTACAATCACCAGTCTCTCCATTGAGACCACTGGTCTCTCCACCGAGACCACCAGTCTTCGTTGCTCAATAGCAACTGGACTACACCATGCGACCCATGGTCACCAAACACAGTCATTCAACAGAATATTAATAAATAATCAGTACAAGTATCTATTTGTTTGCATGCATCCTAGTGTGAATCTAGGTTGAGTCAATCATCGTTACAGCTATCAAAATATTACATGCATGACTATTCAGAGGTAAGGGATAGTATGCCCACCTCCCACATGCAGTTCCGGTTTCCCGCCTGCATGCATTGGACATACTATGCCACATACGGTTTTATTTATTATTTTACAGATACAACTACAATCTACTCTAACTAAAATAGAATTAATCATGTTCACCTGGAGAATAGCTCGGTAGTTCACGCTCCTCACGCCTATCGGTCCGGTGTACCGTTGAAAGAGAAACTGACCATTATGGTTTAAAATGTATAAGTTGTTATAAATTACTTAAAGTAGGGTTCTAAAAAGCTTGGTTTAGGGATGAGGGACCCATGGGATCCGGTCTCGCTCAAATCCGACTTCTGTCGGAGGTTTTAGGGTCAAACCGGTGGAAACCGGTCTACGATCGGTTCAAAAGGGTAAAGGGGTCTCTAGGGTCCCAAACTAGGTTCAATACATCGGCATCGATGATCTGAGCACGATGCCACTGGTTTCGTCCAATTCCGAGATCGAACGGAGAATTGGCGGTCAAACCACGGTGTACTGACTAGATCGGGCTCATGGATAAAATGGGACACTACACAGTATAGTTACTGTACCTAACTATATTCAACAGATAGGATTTTCCGAGCCGGTCGTAATGCCGCTGGTTTCGTTCGATTCCGAGATCGGACGAAGAAATGGCGGCTAAACCAATTCTAGATGGTTTACGGGTCTGGTTCGGGTGAACCAGACCGGTTCACTGTTGGGTCCGGTCTGAAGGTCGAGTTGGGTCTACATTTTGGGTTGGATCTGGGTTATCAAGTCGGGTTTGCTGTGCACTTAAGGCGGGTTGGGTTACTATGCAGTCGGGTCGGGTCTGGATTCAGGATTGAGTTATTAATGGTTTAATAACAATTGAAGAAATGACACCCTTGTCCTCTTCTTCTTCAACAAAAGAAAACAGAGGAATGGGTTCACAGTGAACCCATCACCTCGGCACCCTTTTCTCGACCACTTCGTGCCGCCCGGACATGGGTTTGTGGTCTCCCAGACACCCCGACACCGTCGGATTTGTTAGAGTCCGTTAATGACCATTATGGGATCCCCACCCAACTCGTGGAAGAGGAAGAGAAGCCATGCATGGCCGCGGGGTGCTCGGCTCCGGTGGCTTGGGGTGGCGCCGGCGGTGCCCGGACGGTCTTCCCCGCATCATCCCCATGGAGGAGACACGGGAGGAGGCAGCCGGTGCTCCATCGAAGCCCGGGAAGGCTATGGCCGGAGGGAGTCCGCGGGTTTTGGGTTTGGGTTTGGTTTTGCTCCGGCGATCGCCGGTCGAGCCGGAGATGGGGTCGCGGTGGCGTTCACCCGACGAGGACCGGAGATGGGTTTGGTCCTCCCGACGAGGACCGGAGATGGGGTCGCGGTGGCGTTCACCCGAGTGGGCCGCGGCTAAGGTAGGAGATGGAGGTCAGGTGTTGGGCACAAAGGAGGAGAGGAGGAAAGGAGATGGCTGACCTGCGTAGCTCACCGAAGTCGGGGGCGGAGCTCAGAGGGCGACTGGGTTGCTCCTCTCTCTCTAGTCCTCTCCCTCGATCTCTCTGCTCTCTCTCTCCCTTTCTCTTTCTCTTTCTCTCTCTCTCTAAATATAAGAATTATTACCTTCCTTCTCCCTCTCTTAATTTGCCGTTCTTTCTCTCTCGGTTCAGCCGTTCTCTCTCTCGGCTGGCCATTCTCTTTCTCTCTTTAGGTCGGTTCTTCATAAAGATTGTTATGGTGGTAATTAAAGAGAGTTGTTATGGTGATAATTAAAGAGAGTTTAGAGATCGGCTCGTTAACTTCTTAATTCCAAATAAAGAGGAATGAATAAAGGAACGGAAGACTTTGAGCTTATTACTCCAATTCTTGCTCGATCCTCTCCATCCGAATTTTAACATTTAAAACCTTGGGGAGGGATAACTATGAGCCCTAAAGCCAGCTAGTAGGTTAGAAGTCAGGTCCTAGGGTTGGTCGGGCTCGGTCCCGCGCCCTGAAGTGAGCTCGGTAGGAACCCGGGTGCGATTCGTTTACCTACCGGCTAAAAAGAATAATTGGCCCTAACTCACAAACCGGAGGTCAGAATAGGGCCCGAAAGGGTTCGTTGGAAAGGTCTCGTCGACGTAAACACGTTGGCACTTGGTATATATTTTTCTGACTTTTAGATCTCCCAAAAAGAAGAAAATAATCTAAAATTTAAAATAATAATAACTCATCACCCAGGTGTCGGATCGACCCCAGCTCAGGCTCGTTGAAAAGGTCTCTCAGATCCCCACCCAACGTATCCAGCCTTGCTGCGATCCGATTACCCGAACTTCCGTTGTAAATCAAACAATATTAAATGTCAGTTAATTTATAGATATTCTAGGGTTTAACTACCGAACTGCCGAAACTAGCTGCGCATACACCCGATTACTGCACGGGATGCGCCATTGCGACCTGTTCGAAGCCATAGCAAAAGTGAACGTAAAATATTTCATGGGTTTACGACTTATTCTTCCAGAAAAAGCCCAAAGAAAAAGTCTGACTAAGAATGACGAAAATACCCAAGGTGAACTTTTATTATTCCCAAATTTAACACCACAAGTGTTACAACCTACACACCTTAAAGAAATTTTCGTCCTCGAAAATTAGTTAGAATCAGAAATCAAACAACAAAGAGATCAGGGTACAATCGCAACATATCGGACTCCACTTCCCAAGTGGCCTCGTCCTCACCTCGATGACTCCACAAAATCTTGACCATCTTGATGGTCTTGGTGCGAAGCACCCTATCTTCGGAAGCTAAAACACGGATCGGCCGCTCCTCAAAAGTGGCATCGGCATTTAGCTCCAAGTCTTGCCAATCTAGTACATGTGTCGGGTCTGGCATGTACCTCCGGAGCATCGACACGTGGAACACTGGGTGCACTGCTGAGAGTCGAGGTGGCAACGCCAGACGATACGCCACCTCTCCGACTCGATCTAGAATCTCGAACGGTCCCGTAAACCTCGGTGCTAGTTTTCCCTTCTTTCCGAACCGAAAGACACCACGCTTAGGGGAAACCCGCAGAAAGACATGGTCACCGACCTCAAACTCAAGGGACCGTCTACGAATATCCGCATAACTCTTCTGTCTACTTTGAGCTGTGCGGAGCCTTTCTCTGATACCAGCTGACACGCCCCGGATCCGACTACAAGGGTAAACCAGTCAAACCCAGGGGTGATGGGGGATCGACAAGGCCTCCCATACAGAGCTTCATAGGGAGCCATGCCAATGCTCGCCTGATAGCTATTGTTATACGAGAACTCCACCAAGGGCAAGTGCTCATCCCAGCTACCTCCGAAGTCTATAGAACACGCCCGAAGCATGTCTTCTAATATCTGGATGGTCCGCTCTGATTGACCGTCTGTCTGGGGATTAAAGGCTGTGCTAAAGCTGAGCTGGGTCCCCAACGCAGTCTGCAAACTCTTCCAGAACCCTGAGACAAACCTGGGATCTCGATCAGAGATAATGGTCACTGGAATCCCATGCAATCTGACTATCTCTGCAATGTAGAGTCTGCTCAGCTCCGATAAAGAGGAAGTCGTTCGGACTGGAAGGAAGTGGGCAGACTTGGTCAGTCTATCCACAATCACCCATACTGAATCATGCTTGCTCCTGGTTAGAGGCAACCCCGAGACGAAGTCCATCGTGATGTGCTCCCACTTCCACTCTGCGACAGGAAGGGGATGAAGGGGTCCCGCAGGCTTCTGGTGTTCTGCCTTAACCTGCTGACAGGTCAGACACTTGGCCACAAACTCAGCTACATCTCTCTTCATGCCATTCCACCAGAATTGGCTCTTCAAGTCTCGGTACATTTTGGTACTGCCAGGGTGTACCATGTATCGAGAGCGATGCGCCGCTGTTAGAACCTCCTCTCGAATCTCCAGGTTCTTCGGTAGACATAGCCTCCTCTTATACCTCAGTCCGCCATCAGAATCAAGCGACCAGTCCTCTACTGTATCTCCCTTTATCAGTCGAGAACGCATCTCCTCCAACTCCTCATCATCTGCCTGGGAGGCTATCACTTGTTTGACCAACGTAGGCTGCACCCGCACACTGAATAATCGAGTACTAGCGGGATCCTCTCGCACCAACAGGTCATACCCTTCAACTGCTACAATAAAACTCTGTCTATCTGCAATCAGTCGAGACATCTTGCTCTTGAACTTCCTGCTGAGCGCATCTGCCACTACATTAGCCTTCCCAGGGTGATAAAAGAAGTTGTAGTTGAAGTCCTTCAAAACCTCAATCCACCTCCTCTGTCGGAGATTCAGGTCCTTCTGGGTACATATATACCTCAGACTCTTATGATCACAATACATCTCAAAGTCTTCTCCGTACAGGTAGTGCCGCCAAATCTTGAGCACAAACACCACCGCTGCAAGCTCCAGATCATGGGTCGGGTAGTTCTGCTCATGAGGCTTCAACTGTCTTGATGCATAGGCTACCACTTTTCCATCTTGCATCAACACACCTCCAAGTCCAGACTGAGACGCATCTGTATAGACCACGTATCCCTTCCCACCAATTGGCACTGTAAGAACAGGGGCAGTGGTGAGTCGTCGCTTCAGCTCCTGGAAGGACTGCTCGCAAGCATCCGACCACTCAAACTTCACCCCCTTCTTTGTTAACCGAGTCAGAGGCAATGCCAGTCTCGAGAAACCCTCTACGAACCTCCGGTAGTATCCCGCTAGACCCAGGAAACTCCGGATCTCAAAAACATTCCTCGGTGACTCCCAACTCAGTACTGCCTCGATTTTTGCTGAGTCCACCGAGATGCCTCCTTCTGAAACCACATGCCCTAAGAACTTTACTTCTCTCATCCAAAACTCACACTTGCTGAGTTTGGCATAGAGCTGGTGATCTCGCAATGTCTGTAGGGCAATCCTCAGATGCTCTGCATGCTCCTCTTTTGACTTCGAGAAGATCAATACGTCATCAACGAAGACCACGATGAACCGGTCAAGGTAAGGCCTGAAGACCCGATTCATCAAGTCCATAAAAGCTGCTGGAGCATTCGTTAGACCGAACGGCATCACTAGAAACTCGTAGTGCCCGTACCGCGTCCGAAATGCTGTCTTCTGGATATCATCATCCTTCACTCTGAGCTGGTGGTACCCAGTCCTCAAATCAATCTTAGAGAAGAACTGAGCACCCTTCAGCTGATCAAATAGATCCTCGATCCTCGGAAGAGGATATCGGTTCTTCACAGTAACTGCATTAAGTTTCCTATAATCAATGCAGAGCCGCTTTGAACCGTCCTTCTTCTGGGCAAACAAAACAGGGGCACCCCATGGAGAGACACTGGGGCGAATATACCCGAGACTCCGCAATTCTTCTAGCTGAGTACTTAACTCCCGTAGCTCTGTTGGTGCCATCCGATACGGGGCCACTGAGATCGGTGCCGTCCCCGGAACTAGCTTGATGCTGAACTCTACCTCTCGAATAGGAGGAAGGCCTGGGAGCTGGTCAGGAAATACATCAGGAAAGTCTCGAACGATTGGAGAGCGCTCCAATGGATTCTCGCCCTCAATCTCATTGGCCAACTGTGCTAGGAGGCTAAGATAAGACCCTTGCCGGGGCGTCGGATATAAAATAGCCAGCTTAGCTCCCGCAAAGAAGAACTCCGTATTGCCAGGTGGACGGAAGGTGATCTTCTTGGAGTAGCAGTCTAGTGAAGCATGGTATGCCGCCATCCAGTCCATCCCCAGTAAGACATCCAACCCTTCTAAGTCGAGGATAATCAAGTCGGCCACAAGTTCATTGCCTCCAATGGAAAGCACACATCTCTTACATACACGGTCCACATCAATGCTAGTCCCAAGTGGTGAGACGACCGATAGAACATAACCAAGGGGTTCCGACTGTAACCCCAAGGTAGCCATAAATTTAGGGACTATGTAAGAGTGCGTCGATCCAGTGTCGAACAAGACTCGTGCAAGGGTAGTGAACACAGGTACAACACCTAAGGCAATAATAAGTAGTTATAAATGTGTTTATCCTAGCTATGTGATCTACTAGAGCATAACTACAGAACTGATTATGGAAAAGCTACTCTACGAGAAAGTATTTAGGGCTACCTTCAATGGCAGATCCAGAAGCTCCAGTATCCTGACCAACGAGTGCATAAGTTCGACCGTGAGTCTGTTGGCCACTACCACCCTGGCGGACTGGAGGTCTTTGCTGAAGTGGCTGTGGTTGAGGAGGACGGTAGGGCCGGGCACCCTGCTGATTCTGAGGTGCCCTCTGCTGCAGTGGTTGGGGATGGTAAGTCAATGCTGGACGAGGGTGATACGGCAGGGGAGGTAGGGCTGGTTGCTGTTGCTGCTGTGAAGGACGCCGAGTGCAGTCACGCCTGACATGGCCATACGTGCCACATCTAAAGCACTTGGGACCCTGTGAAGCTGGGGGTCCCTGGGAGTGGTGCTGCTGTTGGCGAAAAGGAGCCTCCTGAGACCTAAGCCTCTTGGAATGAAACCCGTGATCACTCCTTCCGTTGCCACCACTTCCTCGCTTCTCCTGAATCTTCTTGGCATCCTCTTGGCCTCGCTCTGCCACCAGAGCTCGATCCACCACCTCGCTGTAGATCTTCAGCCGTAGTACCTCGATCTTATTTTTTATTCCAGGCCTCAAACCTTGCTCGAACCTCTTTGCCTTACGCTCTTCCGTAGCTACCAAGAATGGAGCATAGCGTGACAGCTCATCGAACTTGGCCTCATACTCGGCCACAGATAGTGTGCCTTGGTACAAGTCCAAGAACTTCTTCTCCATTTCATCTCGGACGCTCTCCGGAAAGTACTTTTCTCGGAAAACCTTCTCAAACTCCTCCCAGGTCATAGGTGCCTGGCCTTCTCCTCGGGACCTTTGGATCCGATCCCACCAAAAGTCTGCCTCTGCCTCCAGCTGGTAGGAGGCTAGAGTGACTCTTCTCTCACCTACTACTTCCAGGGCATCCAATGCCTTGTCGACTTGCTTCAACCATCTATCGGCCTCCACTGGGTTTGGATGACCCTTGAAGGTTGGCGGCTTCAGTACCTGAAAGTCCTTTAGGAGCTTCCCCATCCTATCTGCATCCATTCTCTGCTCATCCCGAGCGGCCTGCTGGGCCTGAGCCTGAGCCAAAGCAGCCTGGGCTGCTGCTGTTTGCTCCTGGGCAGCTGCCTGTTGCTGGGCTACCATTGTTTGTTGTTGTTGCATCATGACTTGCTGTTGCTGCATCATTTCAGTCATGGTGCGAAACATTTCCATGGGGTCAGGGACAGCTGCAGCACTTGACGACCCAGGAGAGGAAGTTTGACCTCTGGTAACAGCCATCTGCAAAAATGCAGGCCTATAAGACACTTATTCGAGATAAGAAGACTAACCTACAACTAAATCCCTTAGGATCCTATCCCTAAGCTCTGATACCAGCTGACACGCCCCGGATCCGACTACAAGGGTAAACCAGTCAAACCCAGGGGTGATGGGGTTATAAGGGTAAGTCAATGTTATAAGGTTGCGAGGTTGATTTTATTATTTAGTTATTCATTACTAATTTATCATTAACTATTTACTAGTTGATAGGGGATGGCTTTGAGGAGAAGCCTACCAATAGCTTGGCCTTGAGAAAAGGCCTACCGGGCATGAAGCTTTGAGAAGAAGCTTACCAGAGGAAACATTACTGATTCTGGCATTATTCAGAGCATCTAAAACATAGTTCCATAATTATTACATAACCAACTGGAAATAATAAAAACTAGCTAATAGCTCTAGTGTCCTCTCTCGATAGCTATTTAAGATCCTCTAGGAAGCGTCAGAGAAGGATCTACGGTACCTGAAAAGAGTGTGCAACAACGGGTGAGTTTACTAGGTAAACTCAGTGAACAGTTAACCCTAAACTAACTAGGGTAAACCATAGTCATATCCCACCCTTCTAGAAGTCTACGAGGGCGGCAACGCATATATACATACATTGCAAGTAAATGAAATGAACTAGCTACACATGACAATTCTACTATATTACAACTACAACTAGTACATATACGACAAGTAATCATCAAGATCAAAGGTATGCAACTAATTACCAAAGGTTAGTTCTACCTACTCCTAAAGTGAACCGGCAGTTTTCTAACTGAATCTGCCAACAGAACCTGGGTCCAAGTGTACCTGGAGAGCCAGAAATACCCATATGGCCATAAGGGGGCTAGGTCTTTCACCATGGGGCACTCCCGCCCAACTTGCTTCTTCGGGGTCATTACCCAGGGGTGGACTACTAGGCCACTAGGGGCTTTACCGCCTGCCCAACCCTGTGACCCTACCTACTTGATTCGGATTATGCACAGGCGGTGGTTCACCTCCCATCCTGTGCACTCGGGTCCCCTACCCATGCCCGTGAGTAGTGAGTCTTCCCTCTGGGAAGAGAACCTCGATTGAGGAATTATAATCACCAGTCTCTCCATTGAGACCACATGTCTCTCTACCGAGACCACCAGTCTTCGTTGCTCAATAGCAACTGGACTGCACCATGCGCCCCATGGTCACCAAACACAGTCATTCAACATAATATTAATAAATAATCAGTACAAGTATCTACTTGTTTGCATGCATCCTAGTGTGAATCTAGGTTGAGTTAATCACCGTTACAGCTATCAAAATATTACATGCATGACTATTCAGAGTCAAGGGATAATATGCCCACCTCCCACATGCAGTACCGGTTTCCCGCCTGCATGCATTGGACATACTATGCCACATATAGTTTTATTTATTATTTTACAGATACAACTATGATCTACACTAACTAGAATAGAGTTATTCATGTTCACCTGGAGAATAGCTCGGTAGTCCAAGCTCCTCACGCCTATCGGTCCGGTGTACCGTCGAAGGCAAAACTGACCATCATGGTTTGAAATGTATAAGTTGTTACATCCATAATTTAGTCAAACTAGAGTTCTAAAAAGGTTGGTTTAGGTATGAGGGACCCATGGGATCCGGTCTCGCTCGAATCCGACTTCGGTCGGAGGTTTTAGGGTCGAACCGGTGAAAACTAGTCTACAATCGGTTCAATAGGGTAAAGGGGTCACTAGGGTCCCAAACTAGGTTCAATACATCGGCATCGATGATCTGAGCACGATGCCACTGGTTTCGTCTAATTCCGAGATCGGACGGAGAATTGGCTATCAAACCACGGCGCACCGACTAGATCGGGTTCATGGATAAAATGGGATACTACACAGTATAATTACTGTACCTAGCTATGGCCAACAGGTAGGATTTTCCGAGTCGGTCGTAATGCCGTTGGTTTCGTTCGATTCCGAGATCGGACGAAGAAATGGCGGCTGAACCAAATTTAGACGGTTTACGGGTCTGGTTCAGGTGAACCAGATCGGTTCACTGTTGGTTGGGCCGGATCTGTGTTATCAGGTTGGGTCTGCGGGTCGGGTCTGGTCTGCTGTTCGGATCGGGTCTGCTGTGCACTTAAGGTGGTCGGGTTGCTATGCAGTCGGGTCGGGTCAGGGGGCTGAGTTGTTAATGGGTTGAGTTTGGTTTAATAGCAATTGAAGAAATGCCACCCATGTCCTCTTCTTCTTCAACAGAAGAAAACAGAGGAATGGGTTCACTGTGAACCCATTACCACGGCAACCATTTCTCGACCACTCCGTACCGCCCGGGCATATGATTGTGGTCTCCCAGACAACCCGACACCGTCAGATTCGTTAGAGTCCGCTAGTGACCATTAGGGGATCCCCACCCAACTCGTGGAAGAGGAAGAGAAGCCATGCATGGCCGCGGGGTGCTCGGCTCCGGTGGCTTGGGGTGGCGCCGGCGGTGCCCGGACGGTCTTCCCCGCATCATCCCCATGGAGGAGACACGGGAGGAGGCAGCCGGTGCTCCATCGAAGCCCGGGAAGGCTATGGCCGGAGGGAGTCCGCGGGTTTTGGGTTTGGGTTTGGTTTTGCTCCGGCGATCGCCGGTCGAGCCTGGGGTTTGGTCCTCCCGACGAGGACCGGAGATGGGGTCGCGGTGGCGTTCACCCGAGTGGGCCGCGGCTAAGGTAGGAGATGGAGGTCAGGTGTTGGGCACAAAGGAGGAGAGGAGGAAAGGGGATGGCTGACCTGCGTAGCTCACCGAAGTCGGGGGCGGAGCTCAGAGGGCGACTGGGTTGCTCCTCTCTCTCTAGTCCTCTCCCTCGATCTCTCTGCTCTCTCTCTCCCTTTCTCTTTCTCTTTCTCTCTCTCTCTAAATATAAGAATTATTACCTTCCTTCTCCCTCTCTTAATTTGCCGTTCTTTCTCTCTCGGTTCAGCCGTTCTCTCTCTCGGCTGGCCATTCTCTTTCTCTCTTTAGGTCGGTTCTTCATAAAGATTGTTATGGTGGTAATTAAAGAGAGTTGTTATGGTGATAATTAAAGAGAGTTTAGAGATCGGCTCGTTAACTTCTTAATTCCAAATAAAGAGGAATGAATAAAGGAACGGAAGACTTTGAGCTTATTACTCCAATTCTTGCTCGATCCTCTCCATCCGAATTTTAACATTTAAAACCTTGGGGAGGGATAACTATGAGCCCTAAAGCCAGCTAGTAGGTTAGAAGTCAGGTCCTAGGGTTGGTCGGGCTCGGTCCCGCGCCCTGAAGTGAGCTCGGTAGGAACCCGGGTGCGATTCGTTTACCTACCGGCTAAAAAGAATAATTGGCCCTAACTCACAAACCGGAGGTCAGAATAGGGCTCGAAAGGGTTCGTTGGAAAGGTCTCGTCGACGTAAACACGTTGGCACTTGGTATATATTTTTCTGACTTTTAGATCTCCCAAAAAGAAGAAAATAATCTAAAATTTAAAATAATAATAACTCATCACCCAGGTGTCGGATCGACCCCAGCTCAGGCTCGTTGAAAAGGTCTCTCAGATCCCCACCCAACGTATCCAGCCTTGCTGCGATCCGATTACCCGAACTTCCGTTGTAAATCAAACAATATTAAATGTCAGTTAATTTATAGATATTCTAGGGTTTAACTACCGAACTGCCGAAACTAGCTGCGCATACACCCGATTACTGCACGGGATGCGCCATTGCGACCTGTTCGAAGCCATAGCAAAAGTGAACGTAAAATATTTCATGGGTTTACGACTTATTCTTCCAGAAAAAGCCCAAAGAAAAAGTCTGACTAAGAATGACGAAAATACCCAAGGTGAACTTTTATTATTCCCAAATTTAACACCACAAGTGTTACAACCGCTGACACGCCCCGGATCCGACTACAAGGGTAAACCAGTCAAACCCAGGGGTGATGGGGTTATAAGGGTAAGTCAATGTTATAAGGTTGCGAGGTTGATTTTATTATTTAGTTATTCATTACTAATTTATCATTAACTATTTACTAGTTGATAGGGGATGGCTTTGAGGAGAAGCCTACCAATAGCTTGGCCTTGAGAAAAGGCCTACCGGGCATGAAGCTTTGAGAAGAAGCTTACCAGAGGAAACATTACTGATTCTGGCATTATTCAGAGCATCTAAAACATAGTTCCATAATTATTACATAACCAACTGGAAATAATAAAAACTAGCTAATAGCTCTAGTGTCCTCTCTCGATAGCTATTTAAGATCCTCTAGGAAGCGTCAGAGAAGGATCTACGGTACCTGAAAAGAGTGTGCAACAACGGGTGAGTTTACTAGGTAAACTCAGTGAACAGTTAACCCTAAACTAACTAGGGTAAACCATAGTCATATCCCACCCTTCTAGAAGTCTACGAGGGCGGCAACGCATATATACATACATTGCAAGTAAATGAAATGAACTAGCTACACATGACAATTCTACTATATTACAACTACAACTAGTACATATACGACAAGTAATCATCAAGATCAAAGGTATGCAACTAATTACCAAAGGTTAGTTCTACCTACTCCTAAAGTGAACCGGCAGTTTTCTAACTGAATCTGCCAACAGAACCTGGGTCCAAGTGTACCTGGAGAGCCAGAAATACCCATATGGCCATAAGGGGGCTAGGTCTTTCACCATGGGGCACTCCCGCCCAACTTGCTTCTTCGGGGTCATTACCCAGGGGTGGACTACTAGGCCACTAGGGGCTTTACCGCCTGCCCAACCCTGTGACCCTACCTACTTGATTCGGATTATGCACAGGCGGTGGTTCACCTCCCATCCTGTGCACTCGGGTCCCCTACCCATGCCCGTGAGTAGTGAGTCTTCCCTCTGGGAAGAGAACCTCGATTGAGGAATTATAATCACCAGTCTCTCCATTGAGACCACATGTCTCTCTACCGAGACCACCAGTCTTCGTTGCTCAATAGCAACTGGACTGCACCATGCGCCCCATGGTCACCAAACACAGTCATTCAACATAATATTAATAAATAATCAGTACAAGTATCTACTTGTTTGCATGCATCCTAGTGTGAATCTAGGTTGAGTTAATCACCGTTACAGCTATCAAAATATTACATGCATGACTATTCAGAGTCAAGGGATAATATGCCCACCTCCCACATGCAGTACCGGTTTCCCGCCTGCATGCATTGGACATACTATGCCACATATAGTTTTATTTATTATTTTACAGATACAACTATGATCTACACTAACTAGAATAGAGTTATTCATGTTCACCTGGAGAATAGCTCGGTAGTCCAAGCTCCTCACGCCTATCGGTCCGGTGTACCGTCGAAGGCAAAACTGACCATCATGGTTTGAAATGTATAAGTTGTTACATCCATAATTTAGTCAAACTAGAGTTCTAAAAAGGTTGGTTTAGGTATGAGGGACCCATGGGATCCGGTCTCGCTCGAATCCGACTTCGGTCGGAGGTTTTAGGGTCGAACCGGTGAAAACTAGTCTACAATCGGTTCAATAGGGTAAAGGGGTCACTAGGGTCCCAAACTAGGTTCAATACATCGGCATCGATGATCTGAGCACGATGCCACTGGTTTCGTCTAATTCCGAGATCGGACGGAGAATTGGCTATCAAACCACGGCGCACCGACTAGATCGGGTTCATGGATAAAATGGGATACTACACAGTATAATTACTGTACCTAGCTATGGCCAACAGGTAGGATTTTCCGAGTCGGTCGTAATGCCGTTGGTTTCGTTCGATTCCGAGATCGGACGAAGAAATGGCGGCTGAACCAAATTTAGACGGTTTACGGGTCTGGTTCAGGTGAACCAGATCGGTTCACTGTTGGTTGGGCCGGATCTGTGTTATCAGGTTGGGTCTGCGGGTCGGGTCTGGTCTGCTGTTCGGATCGGGTCTGCTGTGCACTTAAGGTGGTCGGGTTGCTATGCAGTCGGGTCGGGTCAGGGGGCTGAGTTGTTAATGGGTTGAGTTTGGTTTAATAGCAATTGAAGAAATGCCACCCATGTCCTCTTCTTCTTCAACAGAAGAAAACAGAGGAATGGGTTCACTGTGAACCCATTACCACGGCAACCATTTCTCGACCACTCCGTACCGCCCGGGCATATGATTGTGGTCTCCCAGACAACCCGACACCGTCAGATTCGTTAGAGTCCGCTAGTGACCATTAGGGGATCCCCACCCAACTCGTGGAAGAGGAAGAGAAGCCATGCATGGCCGCGGGGTGCTCGGCTCCGGTGGCTTGGGGTGGCGCCGGCGGTGCCCGGACGGTCTTCCCCGCATCATCCCCATGGAGGAGACACGGGAGGAGGCAGCCGGTGCTCCATCGAAGCCCGGGAAGGCTATGGCCGGAGGGAGTCCGCGGGTTTTGGGTTTGGGTTTGGTTTTGCTCCGGCGATCGCCGGTCGAGCCTGGGGTTTGGTCCTCCCGACGAGGACCGGAGATGGGGTCGCGGTGGCGTTCACCCGAGTGGGCCGCGGCTAAGGTAGGAGATGGAGGTCAGGTGTTGGGCACAAAGGAGGAGAGGAGGAAAGGGGATGGCTGACCTGCGTAGCTCACCGAAGTCGGGGGCGGAGCTCAGAGGGCGACTGGGTTGCTCCTCTCTCTCTAGTCCTCTCCCTCGATCTCTCTGCTCTCTCTCTCCCTTTCTCTTTCTCTTTCTCTCTCTCTCTAAATATAAGAATTATTACCTTCCTTCTCCCTCTCTTAATTTGCCGTTCTTTCTCTCTCGGTTCAGCCGTTCTCTCTCTCGGCTGGCCATTCTCTTTCTCTCTTTAGGTCGGTTCTTCATAAAGATTGTTATGGTGGTAATTAAAGAGAGTTGTTATGGTGATAATTAAAGAGAGTTTAGAGATCGGCTCGTTAACTTCTTAATTCCAAATAAAGAGGAATGAATAAAGGAACGGAAGACTTTGAGCTTATTACTCCAATTCTTGCTCGATCCTCTCCATCCGAATTTTAACATTTAAAACCTTGGGGAGGGATAACTATGAGCCCTAAAGCCAGCTAGTAGGTTAGAAGTCAGGTCCTAGGGTTGGTCGGGCTCGGTCCCGCGCCCTGAAGTGAGCTCGGTAGGAACCCGGGTGCGATTCGTTTACCTACCGGCTAAAAAGAATAATTGGCCCTAACTCACAAACCGGAGGTCAGAATAGGGCTCGAAAGGGTTCGTTGGAAAGGTCTCGTCGACGTAAACACGTTGGCACTTGGTATATATTTTTCTGACTTTTAGATCTCCCAAAAAGAAGAAAATAATCTAAAATTTAAAATAATAATAACTCATCACCCAGGTGTCGGATCGACCCCAGCTCAGGCTCGTTGAAAAGGTCTCTCAGATCCCCACCCAACGTATCCAGCCTTGCTGCGATCCGATTACCCGAACTTCCGTTGTAAATCAAACAATATTAAATGTCAGTTAATTTATAGATATTCTAGGGTTTAACTACCGAACTGCCGAAACTAGCTGCGCATACACCCGATTACTGCACGGGATGCGCCATTGCGACCTGTTCGAAGCCATAGCAAAAGTGAACGTAAAATATTTCATGGGTTTACGACTTATTCTTCCAGAAAAAGCCCAAAGAAAAAGTCTGACTAAGAATGACGAAAATACCCAAGGTGAACTTTTATTATTCCCAAATTTAACACCACAAGTGTTACAACCTACACACCTTAAAGAAATTTTCGTCCTCGAAAATTAGTTAGAATCAGAAATCAAACAACAAAGAGATCAGGGTACAATCGCAACATATCGGACTCCACTTCCCAAGTGGCCTCGTCCTCACCTCGATGACTCCACAAAATCTTGACCATCTTGATGGTCTTGGTGCGAAGCACCCTATCTTCGGAAGCTAAAACACGGATCGGCCGCTCCTCAAAAGTGGCATCGGCATTTAGCTCCAAGTCTTGCCAATCTAGTACATGTGTCGGGTCTGGCATGTACCTCCGGAGCATCGACACGTGGAACACTGGGTGCACTGCTGAGAGTCGAGGTGGCAACGCCAGACGATACGCCACCTCTCCGACTCGATCTAGAATCTCGAACGGTCCCGTAAACCTCGGTGCTAGTTTTCCCTTCTTTCCGAACCGAAAGACACCACGCTTAGGGGAAACCCGCAGAAAGACATGGTCACCGACCTCAAACTCAAGGGGCCGTCTACGAATATCCGCATAACTCTTCTGTCTACTTTGAGCTGTGCGGAGCCTTTCTCTGATAACCTGTATCTTCTCTGTAGTCTCCTGCACTAAGTCTGGTCCCAGAAGACTACGCTCTCCAACCTCTGCCCAACAGATGGGGGATCGACAAGGCCTCCCATACAGAGCTTCATAGGGAGCCATGCCAATGCTCGCCTGATAGCTATTGTTATACGAGAACTCCACCAAGGGCAAGTGCTCATCCCAGCTACCTCCGAAGTCTATAGAACACGCCCGAAGCATGTCTTCTAATATCTGGATGGTCCGCTCTGATTGACCGTCTGTCTGGGGATGAAAGGCTGTGCTAAAGCTGAGCTGGGTCCCCAACGCAGTCTGCAAACTCTTCCAGAACCCTGAGACAAACCTGGGATCTCGATCAGAGATAATGGTCACTGGAATCCCATGCAATCTGACTATCTCTGCAATGTAGAGTCTGCTCAGCTCCGATAAAGAGGAAGTCGTTCGGACTGGAAGGAAGTGGGCAGACTTGGTCAGTCTATCCACAATCACCCATACTGAATCATGCTTGCTCCTGGTTAGAGGCAACCCCGAGACGAAGTCCATCGTGATGTGCTCCCACTTCCACTCTGCGACAGGAAGGGGATGAAGGGGTCCCGCAGGCTTCTGGTGTTCTGCCTTAACCTGCTGACAGGTCAGACACTTGGCCACAAACTCAGCTACATCTCTCTTCATGCCATTCCACCAGAATTGGCTCTTCAAGTCTCGGTACATTTTGGTACTGCCAGGGTGTACCATGTATCGAGAGCGATGCGCCGCTGTTAGAACCTCCTCTCGAATCTCCAGGTTCTTCGGTAGACATAGCCTCCTCTTATACCTCAGTCCGCCATCAGAATCAAGCGACCAGTCCTCTACTGTCTCTCCCTTTATCAGTCGAGAACGCATCTCCTCCAACTCCTCATCATCTGCCTGGGAGGCTATCACTTGTTTGACCAACGTAGGCTGCACCTGCACACTGAATAATCGAGTACTAGCGGGATCCTCTCGCACCAACAGGTCATACCCTTCAACTGCTACAATAAAACTCTGTCTATCTGCAATCAGTCGAGACATCTTGCTCTTGAACTTCCTGCTGAGCGCATCTGCCACTACATTAGCCTTCCCAGGGTGATAAAAGAAATTGTAGTTGAAGTCCTTCAAGACCTCAATCCACCTCCTCTGTCGAAGATTCAGGTCCTTCTGGGTACAGATATACCTCAGACTCTTATGATCACAATACATCTCAAAGTCTTCTCCATACAGGTAGTGCCGCCAAATCTTGAGCACAAACACCACCGCTGCAAGCTCCAGATCATGGGTCGGGTAGTTCTGCTCATGAGGCTTCAACTGTCTTGATGCATAGGCTACCACTTTTCCATCTTGCATCAACACACCTCCAAGTCCAGACTGAGACGCATCTGTATAGACCACGTATCCCTTCCCACCAATTGGCACTGTAAGAACAGGGGCAGTGGTGAGTCGTCGCTTCAGCTCCTGGAAGGACTGCTCGCAAGCATCCGACCACTCAAACTTCACCCCCTTCTTTGTTAACCGAGTCAGAGGCAATGCCAGTCTCGAGAAACCCTCTACGAACCTCCGGTAGTATCCCGCTAGACCCAGGAAACTCCGGATCTCAAAAACATTCCTCGGTGACTTCCAACTCAGTACTGCCTCGATTTTTGCTGAGTCCACCGAGATGCCTCCTTCTGAAACCACATGCCCTAAGAACTTTACTTCTCTCATCCAAAACTCACACTTGCTGAGTTTGGCATAGAGCTGGTGATCTCGCAATGTCTGTAGGGCAATCCTCAGATGCTCTGCATGCTCCTCTTTTGACTTCGAGAAGATCAATACGTCATCAACGAAGACCACGATGAACCGATCAAGGTAAGGCCTGAAGACCCGATTCATCAAGTCCATAAAAGCTGCTGGAGCATTCGTTAGACCGAACGGCATCACTAGAAACTCGTAGTGTCCGTACCGCGTCCGAAATGCTGTCTTCTGGATGTCATCATCCTTCACTCTGAGCTGATGGTACCCAGTCCTCAAATCAATCTTAGAGAAGAACTGAGCACCCTTCAGCTGATCAAATAGATCCTCGATCCTCGGAAGAGGATATCGGTTCTTCACAGTAACTGCATTAAGTTTCCTATAATCAATGCAGAGCCGCTTTGAACCGTCCTTCTTCTGGGCAAACAAAACAGGGGCACCCCATGGAGAGACACTGGGGCGAATATACCCGAGACTCCGCAATTCTTCTAGCTGAGTACTTAACTCCCGTAGCTCTGTTGGTGCCATCCGATACGGGGCCACTGAGATCGGTGCCGTTCCCGGAACTAGCTTGATGCTGAACTCTACCTCTCGAATAGGAGGAAGGCCTGGGAGCTGGTCAGGAAATACATCAGGAAAGTCTCGAACGATTGGAGAGCGCTCCAATGGATTCTCGCCCTCAATCTCATTGGCCAACTGTGCTAGGAGGCTAAGATAAGACCCTTGCCGGGGCGTCGGATATAAAATAGCCAGCTTAGCTCCCGCAAAGAAGAACTCCGTATTGCCAGGTGGACGGAAGGTGATCTTCTTGGAGTAGCAGTCTAGTGAAGCATGGTATGCCGCCATCCAGTCCATCCCCAGTAAGACATCCAACCCTTCTAAGTCGAGGATAATCAAGTCGGCCACAAGTTCATTGCCTCCAATGGAAAGCACACATCTCTTACATACACGGTCCACATCAATGCTAGTCCCAAGTGGTGAGACGACCGATAGAACATAACCAAGGGGTTCCGACTGTAACCCCAAGGTAGCCATAAATTTAGGGACTATGTAAGAGTGCGTCGATCCAGTGTCGAACAAGACTCGTGCAAGGGTAGTGAACACAGGTACAACACCTAAGGCAATAATAAGTAGTTATAAATGTGTTTATCCTAGCTATGTGATCTACTAGAGCATAACTACAGAACTGATTATGGAAAAGCTACTCTACGAGAAAGTATTTAGGGCTACCTTCAATGGCAGATCCAGAAGCTCCAGTATCCTGACCAACGAGTGCATAAGTTCGACCGTGAGTCTGTTGGCCACTACCACCCTGGCGGACTGGAGGTCTTTGCTGAAGTGGCTGTGGTTGAGGAGGACGGTAGGGCCGGGCACCCTGCTGATTCTGAGGTGCCCTCTGCTGCAGTGGTTGGGGATGGTAAGTCAATGCTGGACGAGGGTGATACGGCAGGGGAGGTAGGGCTGGTTGCTGTTGCTGCTGTGAAGGACGCCGAGTGCAGTCACGCCTGACATGGCCATACGTGCCACATCTAAAGCACTTGGGACCCTGTGAAGCTGGGGGTCCCTGGGAGTGGTGCTGCTGTTGGCGAAAAGGAGCCTCCTGAGACCTAAGCCTCTTGGAATGAAACCCGTGATCACTCCTTCCGTTGCCACCACTTCCTCGCTTCTCCTGAATCTTCTTGGCATCCTCTTGGCCTCGCTCTGCCACCAGAGCTCGATCCACCACCTCGCTGTAGATCTTCAGCCGTAGTACCTCGATCTTATTTTTTATTCCAGGCCTCAAACCTTGCTCGAACCTCTTTGCCTTACGCTCTTCCGTAGCTACCAAGAATGGAGCATAGCGTGACAGCTCATCGAACTTGGCCTCATACTCGGCCACAGATAGTGTGCCTTGGTACAAGTCCAAGAACTTCTTCTCCATTTCATCTCGGACGCTCTCCGGAAAGTACTTTTCTCGGAAAACCTTCTCGAACTCCTCCCAGGTCATAGGTGCCTGGCCTTCTCCTCGGGACCTTTGGATCCGATCCCACCAAAAGTCTGCCTCTGCCTCCAGCTGGTAGGAGGCTAGAGTGACTCTTCTCTCACCTACTACTTCCAGGGCATCCAATGCCTTGTCGACTTGCTTCAACCATCTATCGGCCTCCACTGGGTTTGGATGACCCTTGAAGGTTGGCGGCTTCAGTACCTGAAAGTCCTTTAGGAGCTTCCCCATCCTATCTGCATCCATTCTCTGCTCATCCCGAGCGGCCTGCTGGGCCTGAGCCTGAGCCAAAGCAGCCTGGGCTGCTGCTGTTTGCTCCTGGGCAGCTGCCTGTTGCTGGGCTACCATTGTTTGTTGTTGTTGCATCATGACTTGCTGTTGCTGCATCATTTCAGTCATGGTGCGAAACATTTCCATGGGGTCAGGGACAGCTGCAGCACTTGACGACCCAGGAGAGGAAGTTTGACCTCTGGTAACAGCCATCTGCAAAAATGCAGGCCTATAAGACACTTATTCGAGATAAGAAGACTAACCTACAACTAAATCCCTTAGGATCCTATCCCTAAGCTCTGATACCAGCTGACACGCCCCGGATCCGACTACAAGGGTAAACCAGTCAAACCCAGGGGTGATGGGGTTATAAGGGTAAGTCAATGTTATAAGGTTGCGAGGTTGATTTTATTATTTAGTTATTCATTACTAATTTATCATTAACTATTTACTAGTTGATAGGGGATGGCTTTGAGGAGAAGCCTACCAATAGCTTGGCCTTGAGAAAAGGCCTACCGGGCATGAAGCTTTGAGAAGAAGCTTACCAGAGGAAACATTACTGATTCTGGCATTATTCAGAGCATCTAAAACATAGTTCCATAATTATTACATAACCAACTGGAAATAATAAAAACTAGCTAATAGCTCTAGTGTCCTCTCTCGATAGCTATTTAAGATCCTCTAGGAAGCGTCAGAGAAGGATCTACGGTACCTGAAAAGAGTGTGCAACAACGGGTGAGTTTACTAGGTAAACTCAGTGAACAGTTAACCCTAAACTAACTAGGGTAAACCATAGTCATATCCCACCCTTCTAGAAGTCTACGAGGGCGGCAACGCATATATACATACATTGCAAGTAAATGAAATGAACTAGCTACACATGACAATTCTACTATATTACAACTACAACTAGTACATATACGACAAGTAATCATCAAGATCAAAGGTATGCAACTAATTACCAAAGGTTAGTTCTACCTACTCCTAAAGTGAACCGGCAGTTTTCTAACTGAATCTGCCAACAGAACCTGGGTCCAAGTGTACCTGGAGAGCCAGAAATACCCATATGGCCATAAGGGGGCTAGGTCTTTCACCATGGGGCACTCCCGCCCAACTTGCTTCTTCGGGGTCATTACCCAGGGGTGGACTACTAGGCCACTAGGGGCTTTACCGCCTGCCCAACCCTGTGACCCTACCTACTTGATTCGGATTATGCACAGGCGGTGGTTCACCTCCCATCCTGTGCACTCGGGTCCCCTACCCATGCCCGTGAGTAGTGAGTCTTCCCTCTGGGAAGAGAACCTCGATTGAGGAATTATAATCACCAGTCTCTCCATTGAGACCACATGTCTCTCTACCGAGACCACCAGTCTTCGTTGCTCAATAGCAACTGGACTGCACCATGCGCCCCATGGTCACCAAACACAGTCATTCAACATAATATTAATAAATAATCAGTACAAGTATCTACTTGTTTGCATGCATCCTAGTGTGAATCTAGGTTGAGTTAATCACCGTTACAGCTATCAAAATATTACATGCATGACTATTCAGAGTCAAGGGATAATATGCCCACCTCCCACATGCAGTACCGGTTTCCCGCCTGCATGCATTGGACATACTATGCCACATATAGCTTTATTTATTATTTTACAGATACAACTATGATCTACACTAACTAGAATAGAGTTATTCATGTTCACCTGGAGAATAGCTCGGTAGTCCAAGCTCCTCACGCCTATCGGTCCGGTGTACCGTCGAAGGCAAAACTGACCATCATGGTTTGAAATGTATAAGTTGTTACATCCATAATTTAGTCAAACTAGAGTTCTAAAAAGGTTGGTTTAGGTATGAGGGACCCATGGGATCCGGTCTCGCTCGAATCCGACTTCGGTCGGAGGTTTTAGGGTCGAACCGGTGAAAACTAGTCTACAATCGGTTCAATAGGGTAAAGGGGTCACTAGGGTCCCAAACTAGGTTCAATACATCGGCATCGATGATCTGAGCACGATGCCACTGGTTTCGTCTAATTCCGAGATCGGACGGAGAATTGGCTATCAAACCACGGCGCACCGACTAGATCGGGTTCATGGATAAAATGGGATACTACACAGTATAATTACTGTACCTAGCTATGGCCAACAGGTAGGATTTTCCGAGTCGGTCGTAATGCCGTTGGTTTCGTTCGATTCCGAGATCGGACGAAGAAATGGCGGCTGAACCAAATTTAGACGGTTTACGGGTCTGGTTCAGGTGAACCAGATCGGTTCACTGTTGGTTGGGCCGGATCTGTGTTATCAGGTTGGGTCTGCGGGTCGGGTCTGGTCTGCTGTTCGGATCGGGTCTGCTGTGCACTTAAGGTGGTCGGGTTGCTATGCAGTCGGGTCGGGTCAGGGGGCTGAGTTGTTAATGGGTTGAGTTTGGTTTAATAGCAATTGAAGAAATGCCACCCATGTCCTCTTCTTCTTCAACAGAAGAAAACAGAGGAATGGGTTCACTGTGAACCCATTACCACGGCAACCATTTCTCGACCACTCCGTACCGCCCGGGCATATGATTGTGGTCTCCCAGACAACCCGACACCGTCAGATTCGTTAGAGTCCGCTAGTGACCATTAGGGGATCCCCACCCAACTCGTGGAAGAGGAAGAGAAGCCATGCATGGCCGCGGGGTGCTCGGCTCCGGTGGCTTGGGGTGGCGCCGGCGGTGCCCGGACGGTCTTCCCCGCATCATCCCCATGGAGGAGACACGGGAGGACACCCTGGCAGTACCAAAATGTACCGAGACTTGAAGAGCCAATTCTGGTGGAATGGCATGAAGAGAGATGTAGCTGAGTTTGTGGCCAAGTGTCTGACCTGTCAGCAGGTTAAGGCAGAACACCAGAAGCCTGCGGGACCCCTTCATCCCCTTCCTGTCGCAGAGTGGAAGTGGGAGCACATCACGATGGACTTCGTCTCGGGGTTGCCTCTAACCAGGAGCAAGCATGATTCAGTATGGGTGATTGTGGATAGACTGACCAAGTCTGCCCACTTCCTTCCAGTCCGAACGACTTCCTCTTTATCGGAGCTGAGCAGACTCTACATTGCAGAGATAGTCAGATTGCATGGGATTCCAGTGACCATTATCTCTGATCGAGATCCCAGGTTTGTCTCAGGGTTCTGGAAGAGTTTGCAGACTGCGTTGGGGACCCAGCTCAGCTTTAGCACAGCCTTCCATCCCCAGACAGACGGTCAATCAGAGCGGACCATCCAGATATTAGAAGACATGCTTCGGGCGTGTTCTATAGACTTCGGAGGTAGCTGGGATAAGCACTTGCCCTTGGTGGAGTTCTCGTATAACAATAGCTATCAGGCGAGCATTGGCATGGCTCCCTATGAAGCTCTGTATGGGAGGCCTTGTCGATCCCCCATCTGTTGGGCAGAGGTTGGAGAGCGTAGTCTTCTGGGACCAGACTTAGTGCAGGAGACTACAGAGAAGATACAGGTTATCAGAGAAAGGCTCCGCACAGCTCAAAGTAGACAGAAGAGTTATGCGGATATTCGTAGACGGCCCCTTGAGTTTGAGGTCGGTGACCATGTCTTTCTGCGGGTTTCCCCTAAGCGTGGTGTCTTTCGGTTCGGAAAGAAGGGAAAACTAGCACCGAGGTTTACGGGACCGTTCGAGATTCTAGATCGAGTCGGAGAGGTGGCGTATCGTCTGGCGTTGCCACCTCGACTCTCAGCAGTGCACCCAGTGTTCCACGTGTCGATGCTCCGGAGGTACATGCCAGACCCGACACATGTACTAGATTGGCAAGACTTGGAGCTAAATGCCGATGCCACTTTTGAGGAGCGGCCGATCCGTGTTTTAGCTTCCGAAGATAGGGTGCTTCGCACCAAGACCATCAAGATGGTCAAGATTTTGTGGAGTCATCGAGGTGAGGACGAGGCCACTTGGGAAGTGGAGTCCGATATGTTGCGATTGTACCCTGATCTCTTTGATGTTTGATTTCTGATTCTAACTAATTTTCGAGGACGAAAATTTCTTTAAGGTGTGTAGGTTGTAACACCTGTGGTGTTAAATTTGGGAATAATAAAAGTTCACCTTGGGTATTTTCGTCATTCTTAGTCAGACTTTTTCTTTGGGCTTTTTCTGGAAGAATAAGTCGTAAACCCATGAAATATTTTACGTTCACTTTTGCTATGGCTTCGAACAGGTCGCAATGGCGCATCCCGTGCAGTAATCGGGTGTATGCGCAGCTAGTTTCGGCAGTTCGGTAGTTATACCCTAGAATATCTATAAATTAACTGACATTTAATATTGTTTGATTTACAACGGAAGTTCGGGTAATCAGATCGCAGCAAGGCTGGATACGTTGGGTGGGGATCTGAGAGACCTTTTCAACGAGCCTGAGCTGGGGTCGATCCGATACCTGGGTGATAAGTAATTGCTATTTTAAATTTTTGAGTATTTCCTTCTTTTCAAGAGATCCATAAGTCAGAAAATTGTGTATCAAGCGCCGACGCGTTCACGTCGATGAGACCTTTCCAACGAATCCTTTCGAGCCCTATTCTGACCTCCGGTTTGTGAGTTAGGGCCAGTTATTCTTTTTATCCCGGTAGGTAACGAATCGTATTCGGGTTCCATCCGAGTCCAGTTCAAGGCCCGGAACAGAGCCGACTTTACCTAGGACCGGTTTCCTAACATTGTAGCTAGATTTAGACCTCTTAGATCTCTCTCCCCGATATTTAAAACTTTAACATCGGATGGGGAGTAAAGGGAATAATTATGAGAATAACCGGATCTTTTCTTCATTCATTCCCTACTGTTTATTAGGAATTAACAACCATTACAACATGTAGCCTTAACAATCTGATCCCCCAACCCTCTTGACCACCATAACAGCCCTTTCCCTCTTTATGAAGAATCTAGAGAGAGAAAGAGAACGGTAGAACCAAGAGAGAGAGAGAGTTATATAGAGAGAGAGTTATATAGAGAGAGAAGAGAGAGAGAGAGATAAAAGAGAAGGGGAAGGAGTTGCAGCGGCCCGACGATTCACGCAGCGGCGAGCCACTCCGAAACCGAACCCGAACCCATCAGGTAATCCTCCCCTCCTCCTCCTTTCTCTTCTTTGGTGTAACCACCGGCGACCCATCGGTACTCCGCGACCCAAACCCATCTGCACGGTCCTCTCCTACCTTAGCCGCGGCCCACTCGGGTGAACGCCACCGCGACCTCACCTCCGGTCCTTGTCGGGAGGACCAAACCCCAGGCTCGACCGGCGATCGCCGGAGCAAAACCAAACCCAAACCCAAAACCCGCGGACCCCTCCGGCCAAAGCCTTCTCGGGCTTCGATGGAACGCATGTTACCTTATCCCGCGTCTTCCCCGCGGGGGAGACCGGCCGGGCACCGCCGGCGCCACCCCAAGCCACCGGAGCCGAGCACCCCGCGGCCATGCATGGCTTCTCTTCCTCTTCCACGAGTTGGGTGGGGATCCCCTAATGGTCACTAGCGGACTCTAACGAATCTGACGGTGTCGGGTTGTCTGGGAGACCACAATCATATGCCCGGGCGGTACGGAGTGGTCGAGAAATGGTTGCCGTGGTAATGGGTTCACAGTGAACCCATTCCTCTGTTTTCTTCTGTTGAAGAAGAAGAGGACATGGGTGGCATTTCTTCAATTGCTATTAAACCAAACTCAACCCATTAACAACTCAGCCCCCTGACCCGACCCGACTGCATAGCAACCCGACCACCTTAAGTGCACAGCAGACCCGATCCGAACAGCAGACCAGACCCGACCCGCAGACCCAACCTGATAACACAGATCCGGCCCAACCAACAGTGAACCGATCTGGTTCACCTGAACCAGACCCGTAAACCGTCTAAATTTGGTTCAGCCGCCATTTCTTCGTCCGATCTCGGAATCGAACGAAACCAACGGCATTACGACCGACTCGGAAAATCCTACCTGTTGGCCATAGCTAGGTACAGTAATTATACTGTGTAGTATCCCATTTTATCCATGAACCCGATCTAGTCGGTGCGCCGTGGTTTGATAGCCAATTCTCCGTCCGATCTCGGAATTAGACGAAACCAGTGGCATCGTGCTCAGATCATCGATGCCGATGTATTGAACCTAGTTTGGGACCCTAGTGACCCCTTTACCCTATTGAACCGATTGTAGACTAGTTTTCACCGGTTCGACCCTAAAACCTCCGACCGAAGTCGGATTCGAGCGAGACCGGATCCCATGGGTCCCTCATACCTAAACCAACCTTTTTAGAACTCTAGTTTGACTAAATTATGGATGTAACAACTTATACATTTCAAACCATGATGGTCAGTTTTGCCTTCGACGGTACACCGGACCGATAGGCGTGAGGAGCTTGGACTACCGAGCTATTCTCCAGGTGAACATGAATAACTCTATTCTAGTTAGTGTAGATCATAGTTGTATCTGTAAAATAATAAATAAAACTATATGTGGCATAGTATGTCCAATGCATGCAGGCGGGAAACCGGTACTGCATGTGGGAGGTGGGCATATTATCCCTTGACTCTGAATAGTCATGCATGTAATATTTTGATAGCTGTAACGGTGATTAACTCAACCTAGATTCACACTAGGATGCATGCAAACAAGTAGATACTTGTACTGATTATTTATTAATATTATGTTGAATGACTGTGTTTGGTGACCATGGGGCGCATGGTGCAGTCCAGTTGCTATTGAGCAACGAAGACTGGTGGTCTCGGTAGAGAGACATGTGGTCTCAATGGAGAGACTGGTGATTATAATTCCTCAATCGAGGTTCTCTTCCCAGAGGGAAGACTCACTACTCACGGGCATGGGTAGGGACCCGAGTGCACAGGATGGGAGGTGAACCACCGCCTGTGCATAATCCGAATCAAGTAGGTAGGGTCACAGGGTTGGGCAGGCGGTAAAGCCCCTAGTGGCCTAGTAGTCCACCCCTGGGTAATGACCCCGAAGAAGCAAGTTGGGCGGGAGTGCCCCATGGTGAAAGACCTAGCCCCCTTATGGCCATATGGGTATTTCTGGCTCTCCAGGTACACTTGGACCCAGGTTCTGTTGGCAGATTCAGTTAGAAAACTGCTGGTTCACTTTAGGAGTAGGTAGAACTAACCTTCGGTAATTAGTTACATACTTTTGATCTGGATGATTATTTGTCTTATATGTACTAGTTGTAGTTGTAATATAGTAGAATTGCCATGTGTAGCTAGTTCATTTCACTTACGTGTAATATGTGTATATATGGGTTGTCACCCTCGTAGCCTTCTAGAAGGGCTGGGTATGACTATGGTTTACCCTAGCTAGTTTAGGGTTAACTGTTCACTGAGTTTACCTAGTAAACTCACCCCGTTGTTGCACACTCTTTTCAGGTACCGTAGATCCTTCTCAGACGCTTCCTAGAGGATCTTAAATAGCTATCGAGAGAGGACACTAGAGCTATTAGCTAGTTTTTTTTTATTATTTCCAGTTGGTTATGTAATAATTATGGAACTATGTTTTAGATGCTCTGAATAATGCCAGAATCAGTAATGTTTCCCCTAGTAAGCTTCTTCTCAAAGCTTCATGCCCGGTAGGCATTTCCTCAAGGCCAAGCTATTGGTAGGCTTCTCCTCAAAGTCATCCCCTATCAACTAGTAAATAGTTAATGATAAAATTAGTAATAAATAACTAAATAATAAAAGCAACCTCGCAACCTTATATCATTGACTTACCCTTATAACCCCATCACCCCCGGGTTTGACTGGTTTACCCTTGTAGTCGGATCCGGGGCGTGACAGCTGGTATCACGCCCCGGATCTAAAACAGAGCCGACTTTACCTAGGACCGCCAATTCTAAAGATCTCTGTTCCGGGCCTTGATACCTCAGTCCGCCATCTCTCTTTAGGAGTAGTGAGTAATGGCAGTACACCGTGGCGCATAGGGTGTCAGCTGGTATCAGAGCCAGGTTAGGATCCTAAGGGATTTAGTTGTAGGTTAGTCTTCTTATCTCGAATAAGTGTCTTATAGGCCTGCATTTTTGCAGATGGCTGTTACCAGAGGTCAAACTTCCTCTCCTGGGTCGTCAAGTGCTGCAGCTGTCCCTGACCCCATGGAAATGTTTCGCACCATGACTGAAATGATGCAGCAACAGCAAGTCATGATGCAACAACAACAAACAATGGTAGCCCAGCAACAGGCAGCTGCCCAGGAGCAAACAGCAGCAGCCCAGGCTGCTTTGGCTCAGGCTCAGGCCCAGCAGGCCGCTCGGGATGAGCAGAGAATGGATGCAGATAGGATGGGGAAGCTCCTAAAGGACTTTCAGGTACTGAAGCCGCCAACCTTCAAGGGTCATCCAAACCCAGTGGAGGCCGATAGATGGTTGAAGCAAGTCGACAAGGCATTGGATGCCCTGGAAGTAGTAGGTGAGAGAAGAGTCACTCTGGCCTCCTACCAGCTGGAGGCAGAGGCAGACTTTTGGTGGGATCGGATCCAGAGGTCCCGAGGAGAAGGCCAGGCACCTATGACATGGGAGGAGTTCGAGAAGGTTTTCCGAGAAAAGTACTTTCCGGAGAGCGTCCGAGATGAAATGGAGAAGAAGTTCTTGGACTTGTACCAAGGCACACTATCTGTGGCCGAGTATGAGGCCAAGTTCGATGAGCTGTCACGCTATGCTCCATTCTTGGTAGCTACGGAAGAGCGTAAGGCAAAGAGGTTCGAGCAAGGTTTGAGGCCTGGAATAAAAAATAAGATCGAGGTACTACGGCTGAAGATCTACAGCGAGGTGGTGGATCGAGCTCTGGTGGCAGAGCGAGGCCAAGAGGATGCCAAGAAGATTCAGGAGAAGCGAGGAAGTGGTGGCAACGGAAGGAGTGATCACGGGTTTCATTCCAAGAGGCTTAGGTCTCAGGAGGCTCCTTTTCGCCAACAGCAGCACCACTCCCAGGGACCCCCAGCTTCACAGGGTCCCAAGTGCTTTAGATGTGGCACGTATGGCCATGTCAGGCGTGACTGCACTCGGCGTCCTTCACAGCAGCAACAGCAACCAGCCCTACCTCCCCTGCCGTATCACCCTCGTCCAGCATTGACTTACCATCCCCAACCACTGCAGCAGAGGGCACCTCAGAATCAGCAGGGTGCCCGGCCCTACCGTCCTCCTCAACCACAGCCACTTCAGCAAAGACCTCCAGTCCGCCAGGGTGGTAGTGGCCAACAGACTCACGGTCGAACTTATGCACTCGTTGGTCAGGATACTGGAGCTTCTGGATCTGCCATTGAAGGTAGCCCTAAATACTTTCTCGTAGAGTAGCTTTTCCATAATCAGTTCTGTAGTTATGCTCTAGTAGATCACATAGCTAGGATAAACACATTTATAACTACTTATTATTGCCTTAGGTGTTGTACCTGTGTTCACTACCCTTGCACGAGTCTTGTTCGACACTGGATCGACGCACTCTTACATAGTCCCTAAATTTATGGCTACCTTGGGGTTACAGTCGGAACCCCTTGGTTATGTTCTATCGGTCGTCTCACCACTTGGGACTAGCATTGATGTGGACCGTGTATGTAAGAGATGTGTGCTTTCCATTGGAGGCAATGAACTTGTGGCCGACTTGATTATCCTCGACTTAGAAGGGTTGGATGTCTTACTGGGGATGGACTGGATGGCGGCATACCATGCTTCACTAGACTGCTACTCCAAGAAGATCACCTTCCGTCCACCTGGCAATACGGAGTTCTTCTTTGCGGGAGCTAAGCTGGCTATTTTATATCCGACGCCCCGGCAAGGGTCTTATCTTAGCCTCCTAGCACAGTTGGCCAATGAGATTGAGGGCGAGAATCCATTGGAGCGCTCTCCAATCGTTCGAGACTTTCCTGATGTATTTCCTGACCAGCTCCCAGGCCTTCCTCCTATTCGAGAGGTAGAGTTCAGCATCAAGCTAGTTCCGGGGACGGCACCGATCTCAGTGGCCCCGTATCGGATGGCACCAACAGAGCTACGGGAGTTAAGTACTCAGCTAGAAGAATTGCGGAGTCTCGGGTATATTCGCCCCAGTGTCTCTCCATGGGGTGCCCCTGTTTTGTTTGCCCAGAAGAAGGACGGTTCAAAGCGGCTCTGCATTGATTATAGGAAACTTAATGCAGTTACTGTGAAGAACCGATATCCTCTTCCGAGGATCGAGGATCTATTTGATCAGCTGAAGGGTGCTCAGTTCTTCTCTAAGATTGATTTGAGGACTGGGTACCACCAGCTCAGAGTGAAGGATGATGATATCCAGAAGACAGCATTTCGGACGCGGTACGGGCACTACGAGTTTCTAGTGATGCCGTTCGGTCTAACGAATGCTCCAGCAGCTTTTATGGACTTGATGAATCGGGTCTTCAGGCCTTACCTTGACCGGTTCATCGTGGTCTTCGTTGATGACGTATTGATCTTCTCGAAGTCAAAAGAGGAGCATGCAGAGCATCTGAGGATTGCCCTACAGACATTGCGAGATCACCAGCTCTATGCCAAACTCAGCAAGTGTGAGTTTTGGATGAGAGAAGTAAAGTTCTTAGGGCATGTGGTTTCAGAAGGAGGCATCTCGGTGGACTCAGCAAAAATCGAGGCAGTACTGAGTTGGGAGTCACCGAGGAATGTTTTTGAGATCCGGAGTTTCCTGGGTCTAGCGGGATACTACCGGAGGTTCGTAGAGGGTTTCTCGAGACTGGCATTGCCTCTGACTCGGTTAACAAAGAAGGGGGTGAAGTTTGAGTGGTCGGATGCTTGCGAGCAGTCCTTCCAGGAGCTGAAGCGACGACTCACCACTGCCCCTGTTCTTACAGTGCCAATTGGTGGGAAGGGATACGTGGTCTATACAGATGCGTCTCAGTCTGGACTTGGAGGTGTGTTGATGCAAGATGGAAAAGTGGTAGCCTATGCATCAAGACAGTTGAAGCCTCATGAGCAGAACTACCCGACCCATGATCTGGAGCTTGCAGCGGTGGTGTTTGTGCTCAAGATTTGGCGGCACTACCTGTACGGAGAAGACTTTGAGATGTATTGTGATCATAAGAGTCTGAGGTATATATGTACCCAGAAGGACCTGAATCTCCGACAGAGGAGGTGGATTGAGGTTTTGAAGGACTTCAACTACAACTTCTTTTATCACCCTGGGAAGGCTAATGTAGTGGCAGATGCGCTCAGCAGGAAGTTCAAGAGCAAGATGTCTCGACTGATTGCAGATAGACAGAGTTTTATTGTAGCAGTTGAAGGGTATGACCTGTTGGTGCGAGAGGATCCCGCTAGTACTCGATTATTCAGTGTGCGGGTGCAGCCTACGTTGGTCAAACAAGTGATAGCCTCCCAGGCAGATGATGAGGAGTTGGAGGAGATGCGTTCTCGACTGATAAAGGGAGATACAGTAGAGGACTGGTCGCTTGATTCTGATGGCGGACTGAGGTATAAGAGGAGGCTATGTCTACCGAAGAACCTGGAGATTCGAGAGGAGGTTCTAACAGCGGCGCATCGCTCTCGATACATGGTACACCCTGGCAGTACCAAAATGTACCGAGACTTGAAGAGCCAATTCTGGTGGAATGGCATGAAGAGAGATGTAGCTGAGTTTGTGGCCAAGTGTCTGACCTGTCAGCAGGTTAAGGCAGAACACCAGAAGCCTGCGGGACCCCTTCATCCCCTTCCTGTCGCAGAGTGGAAGTGGGAGCACATCACGATGGACTTCGTCTCGGGGTTGCCTCTAACCAGGAGCAAGCATGATTCAGTATGGGTGATTGTGGATAGACTGACCAAGTCTGCCCACTTCCTTCCAGTCCGAACGACTTCCTCTTTATCGGAGCTGAGCAGACTCTACATTGCAGAGATAGTCAGATTGCATGGGATTCCAGTGACCATTATCTCTGATCGAGATCCCAGGTTTGTCTCAGGGTTCTGGAAGAGTTTGCAGACTGCGTTGGGGACCCAGCTCAGCTTTAGCACAGCCTTTCATCCCCAGACAGACGGTCAATCAGAGCGGACCATCCAGATATTAGAAGACATGCTTCGGGCGTGTTCTATAGACTTCGGAGGTAGCTGGGATGAGCACTTGCCCTTGGTGGAGTTCTCGTATAACAATAGCTATCAGGCGAGCATTGGCATGGCTCCCTATGAAGCTCTGTATGGGAGGCCTTGTCGATCCCCCATCACCCCTGGGTTTGACTGGTTTACCCTTGTAGTCGGATCCGGGGCGTGTCAGCTGGTATCAGAGAAAGGCTCCGCACAGCTCAAAGTAGACAGAAGAGTTATGCGGATATTCGTAGACGGCCCCTTGAGTTTGAGGTCGGTGACCATGTCTTTCTGCGGGTTTCCCCTAAGCGTGGTGTCTTTCGGTTCGGAAAGAAGGGAAAACTAGCACCGAGGTTTACGGGACCGTTCGAGATTCTAGATCGAGTCGGAGAGGTGGCGTATCGTCTGGCGTTGCCACCTCGACTCTCAGCAGTGCACCCAGTGTTCCACGTGTCGATGCTCCGGAGGTACATGCCAGACCCGACACATGTACTAGATTGGCAAGACTTGGAGCTAAATGCCGATGCCACTTTTGAGGAGCGGCCGATCCGTGTTTTAGCTTCCGAAGATAGGGTGCTTCGCACCAAGACCATCAAGATGGTCAAGATTTTGTGGAGTCATCGAGGTGAGGACGAGGCCACTTGGGAAGTGGAGTCCGATATGTTGCGATTGTACCCTGATCTCTTTGTTGTTTGATTTCTGATTCTAACTAATTTTCGAGGACGAAAATTTCTTTAAGGTGTGTAGGTTGTAACACTTGTGGTGTTAAATTTGGGAATAATAAAAGTTCACCTTGGGTATTTTCGTCATTCTCAGTCAGACTTTTTCTTTGGGCTTTTTCTGGAAGAATAAGTCGTAAACCCATGAAATATTTTACGTTCACTTTTGCTATGGCTTCGAACAGGTCGCAATGGCGCATCCCGTGCAGTAATCGGGTGTATGCGCAGCTAGTTTCGGCAGTTCGGTAGTTAAACCCTAGAATATCTATAAATTAACTGACATTTAATATTGTTTGATTTACAACGGAAGTTCGGGTAATCGGATCGCAGCAAGGCTGGATACGTTGGGTGGGGATCTGAGAGACCTTTTCAACGAGCCTGAGCTGGGGTCGATCCGACACCTGGGTGATGAGTTATTATTATTTTAAATTTTAGATTATTTTCTTCTTTTTGGGAGATCTAAAAGTCAGAAAAATATATACCAAGTGCCAACGTGTTTACGTCGACGAGACCTTTCCAACGAACCCTTTCGGGCCCTATTCTGACCTCCGGTTTGTGAGTTAGGGCCAATTATTCTTTTTAGCCGGTAGGTAAATGAATCGCACCCGGGTTCCTACCGAGCTCACTCCAGGGCGCGGGACCGAGCCCGACCAACCCTAGGACCTGACTTCTAACCTACTAGCTGGCTTTAGGGCTCATAGTTATCCCTCCCCAAGGTTTTAAATGTTAAAATTCGGATGGAGAGGATCGAGCAAGAATTGGAGTAATAAGCTCAAAGTCTTCCGTTCCTTTATTTATTCCTCTTTATTTGGAATTAAGAAGTTAACGAGCCGATCTCTAAACTCTCTTTAATTATCACCATAACAACTCTCTTTAATTACCACCATAACAATCTTTATGAAGAACCGACCTAAAGAGAGAAAGAGAATGGCCAGCCGAGAGAGAGAACGGCTGAACCGAGAGAGAAAGAACGGCAAATTAAGAGAGGGAGAAGGAAGGTAATAATTCTTATATTTAGAGAGAGAGAGAAAGAGAAAGAGAAAGGGAGAGAGAGAGCAGAGAGATCGAGGGAGAGGACTAGAGAGAGAGGAGCAACCCAGTCGCCCTCTGAGCTCCGCCCCCGACTTCGGTGAGCTACGCAGGTCAGCCATCTCCTTTCCTCCTCTCCTCCTTTGTGCCCAACACCTGACCTCCATCTCCTACCTTAGCCGCGGCCCACTCGGGTGAACGCCACCGCGACCCCATCTCCGGTCCTCGTCGGGAGGACCAAACCCATCTCCGGTCCTCGTCGGGTGAACGCCACCGCGACCCCATCTCCGGCTCGACCGGCGATCGCCGGAGCAAAACCAAACCCAAACCCAAAACCCGCGGACTCCCTCCGGCCATAGCCTTCCCGGGCTTCGATGGAGCACCGGCTGCCTCCTCCCGTGTCTCCTCCATGGGGATGATGCGGGGAAGACCGTCCGGGCACCGCCGGCGCCACCCCAAGCCACCGGAGCCGAGCACCCCGCGGCCATGCATGGCTTCTCTTCCTCTTCCACGAGTTGGGTGGGGATCCCATAATGGTCATTAACGGACTCTAACAAATCCGACGGTGTCGGGGTGTCTGGGAGACCACAAACCCATGTCCGGGCGGCACGAAGTGGTCGAGAAAAGGGTGCCGAGGTGATGGGTTCACTGTGAACCCATTCCTCTGTTTTCTTTTGTTGAAGAAGAAGAGGACAAGGGTGTCATTTCTTCAATTGTTATTAAACCATTAATAACTCAATCCTGAATCCAGACCCGACCCGACTGCATAGTAACCCAACCCGCCTTAAGTGCACAGCAAACCCGACTTGATAACCCAGATCCAACCCAAAATGTAGACCCAACTCGACCTTCAGACCGGACCCAACAGTGAACCGGTCTGGTTCACCCGAACCAGACCCGTAAACCATCTAGAATTGGTTTAGCCGCCATTTCTTCGTCCGATCTCGGAATCGAACGAAACCAGCGGCATTACGACCGGCTCGGAAAATCCTATCTGTTGAATATAGTTAGGTACAGTAACTATACTGTGTAGTGTCCCATTTTATCCATGAGCCCGATCTAGTCAGTACACCGTGGTTTGACCGCCAATTCTCCGTTCGATCTCGGAATTGGACGAAACCAGTGGCATCGTGCTCAGATCATCGATGCCGATGTATTGAACCTAGTTTGGGACCCTAGAGACCCCTTTACCCTTTTGAACCGATCGTAGACCGGTTTCCACCGGTTTGACCCTAAAACCTCCGACAGAAGTCGGATTTGAGCGAGACCGGATCCCATGGGTCCCTCATCCCTAAACCAAGCTTTTTAGAACCCTACTTTAAGTAATTTATAACAACTTATACATTTTAAACCATAATGGTCAGTTTCTCTTTCAACGGTACACCGGACCGATAGGCGTGAGGAGCGTGAACTACCGAGCTATTCTCCAGGTGAACATGATTAATTCTATTCTAGTTAGAGTAGATTGTAGTTGTATCTGTAATATAATTAATAAAACCATTTGTGGCATAATATGTCCAATGCATGCAGGCGGGAAACCGGTACTGCATGTGGGAGGTGGGCATACTATCCCTTGCCTCTGAATAGTCATGCATGTAATATTTTGATAGCTGTAACGGTGATTGACTCAACCTAGATTCACACTAGGATGCATGCAAACAAGTAGATACTTGTACTGATTATTTATTAATATTCTGTTGAATGACTGTGTTTGGTGACCATGGGTCGCATGGTGCAGTCCAGTTGCTATTGAGCAATGAAGACTGGTGGTCTCGGTGGAGAGACCGGTGGTCTCAATGGAGAGACTGGTGATTGTACTTCCTCAGTTGAGGTTCTCTTCCCAGAGGGAAGACTCACTACTCACGGGCATGGGTAGGGGACCCGAGTGCACAGGATGGGAGGTGAACCACCGCCTGTGCGTAATCCGAATCAAGTAGGTAGGGTCACAGGGTTGGGCAGGCGGTAAAGCCCCTAGTGGCCTAGTAGTCCACCCCTGGGTAATGACCCCGAAAAGCAAGGTGGGCGGGAGTGCCCCGTGGTGAAAGACCAAGCCCCCTTATGGCCATATGGGTATTTCTGGCTCTCCAAGGACACTTGGACCCAGGTTTCTGTTGGCAGACTCAGTTAGAAAACTGCCGGTTCACTTTAGGAGTAGGTAGAACTAACCTTTGGTAATTAGTTGCATACCTTTGATCTTGATGATTACTTGTCGTATATGTACTAGTTGTAGTTGTAATATAGTAGAATTGTCATGTGTAGCTAGTTCATTTCATTTACTTGCAATGTATGTATATATGCGTTGCCGCCCTCGTAGACTTCTAGAAGGGTGGGATATGACTATGGTTTACCCTAGTTAGTTTAGGGTTAACTGTTCACTGAGTTTACCTAGTAAACTCACCCGTTGTTGCACACTCTTTTCAGGTACCGTAGATCCTTCTCTGACGCTTCCTAGAGGATCTTAAATAGCTATCGAGAGAGGACACTAGAGCTATTAGCTAGTTTTTATTATTTCCAGTTGGTTATGTAATAATTATGGAACTATGTTTTAGATGCTCTGAATAATGCCAGAATCAGTAATGTTTCCTCTGGTAAGCTTCTTCTCAAAGCTTCATGCCCGGTAGGCCTTTTCTCAAGGCCAAGCTATTGGTAGGCTTCTCCTCAAAGCCATCCCCTATCAACTAGTAAATAGTTAATGATAAATTAGTAATGAATAACTAAATAATAAAATCAACCTCGCAACCTTATAACATTGACTTACCCTTATAACCCCATCACCCCTGGGTTTGACTGGTTTACCCTTGTAGTCGGATCCGGGGCGTGTCAGCTGGTATCAGAGCAGCTGACACCGTGGTTTCCTAACAACTAGCTAATAGCAACCGAGGAGAACTTAGCTCCGCACAGCTCAAAGTACTGAGGACTCTGTACTCAACTGTGCTCTGCATTGATTATAGGAAACTTAATGCAGAGCCGCTTTGAACCGTCCTTCTTCTGGGCAAACAAAACAGGGGCACCCCATGGAGAGACACTAGGGCGAATATACCCGAGACTCCGCAATTCTTCTAGCTGAGTACTTAACTCACGTAGCTCCGCTGGTGCCATCCGATACGGGGCCACTGAGATCGGTGCTGTCCCCGGAACTAGCTTGATGCTGAACTCTACCTCTCGAATAGGAGGAAGGCCTGGGAGCTGGTCAGGAAATACATCAGGAAAGTCTCGAACGATTGGAGAGCGCTCCAATGGATTCTCGCCCTCAATCTCATTGGCCAACTGTGCTAGGAGGCTAAGATAAGACCCTTGCCGGGGCGTCGGATATAAAATAGCCAGCTTAGCTCCCACAAAGAAGAACTCTGTATTGCCAGGTGGACGGAAGGTGATCTTCTTGGAGTAGCAGTCTAGTGAAGCATGGTATGCCGCCATCCAGTCCATCCCCAGTAAGACATCCAACCCTTCTAAGTCGAGGATAATCAAGTCGGCCACAAGTTCATTGCCTCCAATGGAAAGCACACATCTCTTACATACACGGTCCACATCAATGCTAGTCCCAAGTGGTGAGACGACCGATAGGACATAACCAAGGGGTTCCGACTGTAACCCCAAGGTAGCCATAAATTTAGGGACTATGTAAGAGTGCGTCGATCCAGTGTCGAACAAGACTCGTGCAAGGGTAGTGAACACAGGTACAACACCTTCAATGGCAGATCCAGAAGCTCCAGTATCCTGACCAACGAGTGCATAAGTCCGACCGTGAGTATGTTGGCCACTACCACCCTGGCGGACTGGAGGTCTTTGCTGAAGTGGCTGTGGTTGAGAAGGACGGTAGGGCCGGGCACCCTGCTGATTCTGAGGTGCCCTCTGCTGAAGTGGTTGGGGATGGTAAGTCAATGCTGGACGAGGGTGATACGGCAGGAGAGGTAGGGCTGGTTGCTGCTGCTGTGAAGGACGCCGAGTGCAGTCACGCCTGACATGGCCATACGTGCCACATCTAAAGCACTTGGGACCCTGTGAAGCTGGGGGTCCCTGGGAGTGGTGCTGCTGTTGACGAAAAGGAGCCTCCTGAGACCTAAGCCTCTTGGAATGAAACTCGTGATCACTCCTTCCGTTGCCACCACTTCCTCGCTTCTCCTGAATCTTCTTGGCATCCTCTTGGCCTCGCTCTGCCACCAGAGCTCGATCCACCACCTCGCTGTAGATCTTCAGCCGCAGTACCTCGATCTTATTTTTTATTCCAGGCCTCAAACCTTGCTCGAACCTCTTTGCCTTACGCTCTTCCGTAGCTACCAGGAATGGAGCATAGCGTGACAGCTCATCGAACTTGGCCTCATACTCGGCCACCGATAGTGTGCCTTGGTACAAGTCCAAGAACTTCTTCTCCATTTCATCTCGGACGCTCTCCGGAAAGTACTTTTCTCGGAAAACCTTCTCGAACTCCTCCCAGGTCATAGGTGCCTGGCCTTCTCCTCGGGACCTTTGGATCCGATCCCACCAAAAGTCTGCCTCTGCCTCCAGCTGGTAGGAGGCTAGAGTGACTCTTCTCTCACCTACTACTTCCAGGGCATCCAATGCCTTACCGACTTGCTTCAACCATCTGTCGGCCTCCACTGGGTTTGGATGACCCTTGAAGGTTGGCGGCTTCAGTACCTGAAAGTCCTTTAGGAGCTTCCCCATCCTATCT